>JAHZNA010001570.1:0-16822 GCA_027743935.1 Sinodicranocentrus sp. ZH6
ACATGAAAATACATTAGGTAAATGTCATTGTCCACGGACATGCATTATATAGTTGTTATATTGACAATTAAGACTGATTGAAGATCGAAACAATTAAAGAAGGAAATAGGTAATCATGTAAAGGCTTTAAAATAAAATAAAATAAACCATAACACGGACAAGGAAAGTAGTACACTTCTACGTGAAATGATTTGTATAAATATACTTTGGCTATTCTAACTCTAAGAAGTCAAACTAGAAAGAAAGAAAAAGAAGAAAATGAAGGCACCAATCGATTCAATTTTTTGATTAGCTTTCGAATGACGTACTTCATGGTTAAATAAATATAAAAATTCGAAACCGTTTATTTACCAGTTCACCCGGTTATGCGGATTTGGCACAACATAAATGGGCGTCGAGATTTACCCTGTTGTGATTGACGAAACACGGTTTGATAAAGTTAAACGGTGGAGGCTAAAGACCGACCGACACATGGAATGACTAATTTCACTAAAAGCTACGTTCCTCAATAATCGGCTTCCTTTCTCTGTGAAATTCTCAAAGAAAGTCGCAGTCGTAAGAGATATAAGAGCTTCTTACATTACTTGATCACGCTGAGTCCGGATGGCACAAAATGTGAAATGTCGACCGGAAGAATTTAATATGGCAAGATTTGCTCATACAATATGATATATATAATGGTTTTCCTAAAATATATACATCATAAATAAGCATCTTATCATCGGATTTACTTGGAATCAAAGCAATTTTCAAATGCGCTTTTGAGCCTTGGGCATTAGCCATATTTTACCTCGATTCAAGTGTTTACTTCAACTTCTAATGCTTCCATTCCGCATTCTTGGAAAAAAATTAATTAAATATGCAATACATGAGATGCTTACGATAAACTTCAAAGAAAAGGGAGTAATAATGCGATGAATCTTGTAGTAATACTTGTACCTTAAATAGCAATCGATATCCAAATTGCTTCAAATACACTTTTTACAAGTTAAAATGATGCTTTTTATCAATACGTAACCTGAATCGGAACTTTGATATTTATACAAACTCACAATCTTATAATCAGCTTTATGATCGGCGATGGCGACACGCTTTTCTTAGTTTGGTTGCTGTAAGGTATAATCTAACACATAATTTTTCATAATTTTAAGAGAAAATGAGGTTAAATGACTGACTACGAAACATCCAACGGACATGCATCTCAGCGTCGTGTCCGTGTGCTGATTATGTAATTTTAATTATGTTTAACAACTTAAATACGGTAAAATCACATAGAATACCACAAATCACGATATTAAGCATACGATAATTTTTACGAAATATCATTTTTTACATATTTTTGTAGAAGCAATCTTTCAACAGCGAACCACAAAGAATAATGCTTGGGTTAACGTGTTAAGAACAAACTGCAACTGCTTTTAAACGACTGAACCGTCAGAAAATTGTGTCACTAATTTGCAAATTAAGCTAATAGAGTAATAAAAATGGACGGATTAACGGCTTAGTGCAGAAAGACGTCGTTAGTCGTTGCATAATAAAAGTTGCTTTTTAAACCTTAGCACATGAAAAGAAAATCGGACATGACTAATTATTGTAATTATTTTTATTATTTGCAGAAAACAATATCGTTGTAATTTTTTATCAAATTATATATATTTTAGCAATTATTTGTCACATTGCACTTCATATTATTCATATTATGTCGTTTCAAGTATTTTTTTAAAAGTTTTACGTACGCCTTCGAGAAAGGTGCTCACTCTACTTATAATTAGTAGTATGCAGTTGGCAGTATGCACAGCTTTCCTCTGAGCTGACCACAGATATTCATGGAGCTGGCTGACCTTACATGATATGACAGCTGAATGGAAAGGAAATTAACCGGAATTGTAAGGCATGTTTAAAATGGGGTGCTTTTGCATGTCAGCTCTTGGTTAAATGTATAAACAATATATTCTATTCGAGCTAAATACGTGATAACGCTACATCTTACATATCGACAAAAGCGTAAAATCAGATAAAAAATATTTTATTTTACCGCTCCAATTCGCAGGATGTCATGCCGGAAATCGGTTTGGGTTGAGGCAGCAGCCATAGTCATCTCAACATCAGTATCACCTCCATCAGCCAGTGTATCCCCCTCCACCTTAACCTCCTTAGATTCCATTTCTCCTGCCATTGACTCCATCTTAACAGATATTAACTTACTACTTTCCCCCTGCGTTCCATTCACATCCTCTACCAGTTCCAACTTTACGGTTGAGGTAGCAGCTTCCAAAATTATTCCATCTTTTGACGACATGCTGGCACTGGCAACTGCAGTCAACTAGATTAAATTTACTTAATGACCGTTCCAAATACAACCTCTGTAGCTAGACTGTCTAAACTCACTGGTTTCTTAAACTGTTTACTGGTATTTAGTTATTATGACACGCACCGCAAACGACTATCAACCAAATTAAAAATCAGCTGCTGGTGAACAGCCCTTACGACAAACTCAAGTTAGCTAATCAAGTCTGTCAAAGTTAAAAGTAAATAAATCGTCAATACATTGACAATAGCTACAAATTTTTAGTTATTAGTTGCACTATCTAAACTCGTCAACTTTTTATGGGTCTCGGAGAACGTAGCTATCTTGATTCCAAGTACTCACCGGCAGGCAATTAGCAAACACAATTAAGATTACTTGGGCAAAAATTAGCACCATTAAAAACTTGACGATATTACAATAACAAACAATACATGCCTACTTGCCAATTCTGTGTGTTTATTCATTTCTTCTGTTGTCCACCTGTCCACTGTAAATGCACCGCCATGCATGCATGTAAACAAATTGAGATATTTCACGCGGCTACATATCCTTTAAGCCAAGACCTTCAATGAGCACTCAATGCTTTCGCCGGCTTACGCTTGCTTAGCCATAATACACAGTTCTATATAGTAGCAACATGCTTTTCTCGTTTTCTCGAAGCTTTGACCAGCAGCATGCAGCCAGTGAAAGCAACCCTTTCGGTTTAAGCATGCTTTGAATGGAAAGTTGTGCTGGGGCAGTAATGTTTTCAGTAATGTATTTAATGCATGTGATTTTATTAAAACAAAACGATATAAATTAGAATCTAATGAACATTATCTAATTGAATGAATATAATCTTATAAAGAAGAATCACTAACAACGGGAAAGGTAGTCATTGGAGTAAGCAAGTGTTGTATGTGAAGAAAAATCTAGCGATTAAAAGGTCTCTGGCGATCCCTCCATCGCTGTGCGGGGTTGTTTGGATTATTCATGGAATTACTATTACGACCCATTGGCGGTGCTTCTCTGTAAGGGATTCTGACTGGATAAGGTTGATTCCGGGCTCCTCCAGATGATCCCTGGGAACGTGAGGGAGTTGATGAACGGAACTTGTCATCGTACGCAGATCGCCCACCTCCATGATCTTGTCGTCCATATGGGGTTGTTGCGTCACGATTCTCGTTAGACCATCTCTGATCACCACCGTAGTTTTTACCTATTCCTCCACGAGAACCCCTTCGCAATGATGCTTGCTGATTTTCTAATCGTTGGCCGAAATATGGGGGCCCTTGTTGTGGTGCTCTAAATCTTCCTCTGTCGTTGTACGGCCGGCCGAGAAGAGATCCTCGAGAGTTTCCTCTATTTCCACGGGGGTTGAAATTATCCATACCTGTTCGTATTCCCCCTTTGTTATAAACAGCCATGGAACCACCTTGACCGGAGGATTCCAATGCAACAAAGTCATCTACATGGAGAGATGGAGGGCGCGATGTATTTGGGGGTCGGGAACGGAAGGGATCCATACCGCGGCCGGCGTTTGAAAGCCCTCTACCAAAACTACCACGCATACTTCCACGTAAATGTCCACCGAACGGTTTTCTATGTGTAGATAGATGACTTAAAATTGATGAGGGTTGACAGTCCATTAAACCTCTATTTTTAACACGCTCTCCAGAAGTGGCTGGATCATCTTTATCACTAACTGATGTGCCGTCCGTTTTGTAAACTCTTCCTACTTCTTTTATGATATCCACATCAGGCATGTATGACTGACATAGCTCATTCAAATCACAGGATACCAAATCCGATTCAGAAGAATCAGAGTCAAGGTCAAATGCAGGTGGAATAGAAGTTAACCAAAACGGTGGTAAATTTTCTGACCCTAACTTTTCAACTATCACAAAAACTGGACGCTTGATAAACAACTCTTGAAGTAAGTCTGGAGGAGGTAAAATTATTTCTGATGAGGTTTCATTGGAATCATTGTCATCTTCCAAAAACTCCATAACAGTTGACAGCATGGAAATAGTATTTTCAACTTCTGGTGTTTCGATGTTAGCTTGGGATGCATTTTCATTCAAACGTGACAAGAACATTGTTAAAAGTTTTAACAGTTTCACCAAAGAATGTGAGGAATTTGCTGTTAAAAAACTTTTCTGTGAACTATCGTCGTCTTCATCTTCAGCTTCGTCCTTTACCCCGCCCTCAGTTTTCTTCACACTTTCCCAGTCTACTACATTTTTGAACTCGTGCTTGGTTAGAACGCTTCCTCTGTTTGTGACGTTGCTCCCGGTTCCGTGCTGTATAATCGGAACGGTGGAATACATGCGTTAGACACCATTTACTTGACATGAATTGTGTACACGCCTAATCATCTTGAGATTCTAAAACACTTACCCTTGGTGATGTCAAGGACCTCAGCAGTTCCACAGTTGACGAAATACAAGACCATACGGCGTCAAAAGATTCATTTTTCGATAAATCTGTCTCAGCCAAAGTGCCCAGGATGTTTTTGAATATGGTTGTGGTTTTTTCAATGCAACTAAAATATTTAAAAATATTGCTCATGTCGTTAATTTGATCGCATTCTGTGGGTTACATTTATCTTATGAGAATTACTTGCATACCTTCGCAAATGATAGAATCCATATTCTGTTTCGGAAATTATTTCAAGTCCTCTTAGTACTCCTTCCATAACCCGACTATCAGTCAACTTGTAAGGTGTCGTACTAACGTAAGCAATTAATGCATTGGCAATTATAATAAATAAATCCTTCGGAGGCAAGGAATCGGCTAATACTAGTTTTGAATCATAGATCTTCAACGAATAACCATATATCGGAACAATCATATTCATTTCTTGATCGCACAGCGTTTGAAATATTGTAATGATATTTTCTTGTGCCTAGAAATACATCCATAATAATGTTATGCAATATGTAGCCATCATAATGGATAATTAAAGATTGCAAAGAATATTTTTCCTACCTGCACATGACTAGGTTGAAAAGGTAGTCCATTGCTATTAGTTAAGACGCAACAGAACTGTGTAACCAAGTCTGTGTACTTTTCATCGAGTTTCAAAACACCTCGTAACGCTTGCATAATGCCACTTTTTACTGTGCCAGAGTTATTCACAAGGGATGATAAGAAACCAAGCAGACGTGCAGTGTGTCCCGAGCAAACAAGAAGTTTAGGAGATTTTGACTGATCCAGCCATGCTTTGATCATTGATGAACTTTGAGAATTGTTAGTCACGCCTTGACTTTCTGGACCTTGTGGAAGCTCCATATCGTTTTCTATTGACAGAAGTATTGCATCTAAGATCGCACGACAAACCACCATACAAGTAGAAGCGGACAAGTCAGCCAACTGAACGCACAGTCGTTTCAATAGAGTGATAAGTCGAGAGTTTGTTGAGCCACAAAGAACCCCAACCATCTCTTGAATTTGAGATGATAGACCGTGTATATATGCACTCCAGAGTCTTCTCAGCTTTACGTTTTCCAAGCACTCTGCTTCTGTTAGAGGAACTTTGGAAGCAATCGGCAAAGGTAAAGGAAGCAGTTCTGTGAAGATGCTTACGCCAATTTGAAACGTTGCTGGCTCTTCCATTGTGTACCTTTTCAATAATACAAGCAATGAATGAATTATCTCAACTCTACCGTTACCTTTTACCTTATACAAAAATTAGCTTCAACTTACTTGATAATTTCTGAAATTACAGCTGTCCATGTGCTTTTGTTCAATTCTTCTTCAGTTTCAACCCCTTGTTTTAGCGCAGGAATCGTGTAAGCCAGCAATGAGCCAATAATGTTTTGACTGACTTCACGGGACCTTTTATAACATGGTGCGCTTGTGGGCACACATTCGATAATACTGTATGTTCTCAGTAATACAGGAATGGCAGTGGTATCCTTGAATTCTGAACAAAAGCAATAATCTTAGTTAGTAGATATACATTATAATACAAAATATTTTTATTTAACAAATAGTAAGAAGCTTACCAGTTTTCCTTACGTGTACCACTTGGGAAATCACTCGACGAATCATTCTCATAGTAGGGGACAAAACATTTATTAATGCATCTCCTCTTGAAGACACAAGTGAGTGACTTTGGAACGCAGGTTGTCCATAATCATCAATTATCTTTTGGAGAATGGAAATAAAGGTAGAAACAGCATCTAAACTGTGAATCTTCACCAGAGCTACATCATACTTTAGTTCCTTGATAAGCATATCATCCACATCAGCTGCAAGACAATTTTTGACATCGTCTAATGCACTCGGAACAACTGCAACAAAAAACAAATAAAATTACACTTGTCTAAAAACTAACCATGCTGTTTTCAAGTTGGGAGTCATTAATTGTTAACCTTGTGCAGCCAACAAGCGCAACGCTGTAATCAATTCAGATTGATAACCCCAATTATTTCTGGCAGATTTCACCCTCAACAATGTATCTTGATTGGATTTGATAATCTTGAATAGATCTTCAATGCCTTCTAGAGAATGAGCCGAGGGTGCCAGCGCTGGCCGAAGAAATGAAAGAACATCTGCTAAGTTACCAGTGATCCCTTCGATATCATCTCCAATAGAGCTGATAATTTCATGAATTTTCATAGCGTGCTAAAAAGCAAAGACTGCAATTACTAGAAGAAGAAATTTAAAACCGCTCGCTCATGTGTAAAACTTAATACAATACCTGCATGAAGAACCCGCAATTCTCTGCGTTCCGAACAATAAATCCTACGACCCGGCTGGCGTACCCTTTTCTTACGGTTTTCTCCATTAAACTCAACGTAGCAAATTTTGAGTTTTCTGAGTTCAAACAATGTAACAAAGGTATAATCAAATCGCCAATGGTCAAGGTTGATGTCAAAGCTTGCCGTCCAAGTTGGGTGGATAAGAAGGAAACAAGCGTTTGTAAACAAGTAATATCTTCGTTTTTCTCATCTTCGGATAATCCTGGGTATTCAGAATCAGATAGTTTGTCCACACACTTAATTACTTCAAGACAATGGCAGGCATACAGTGCCGTAGTGTTTCCGTCGTCTTCAAGCTGCGCAAGTGTCTTTAGAAGGATTGCTGTAGATTCTGATTCACTACACAAATACACTAGTCCCGACTCCCATTCCAGTAAAATTGAGATTATTTCACTGACCAACCCGCCTGTCCTTCCATACAAATCTTTATTATTGACAAGAGCAGTGCATAATTTCAGAAAGTGGTATTGCTCTAGTGAATTTATAAATGAGATTTTCGGGTCATGACCAGTCACAGCCGAAAGTGGTAATTCAACTAAACTTCCTGCAGGTAAAATTCTCAACGGGTGGGATAGGTACTGATCAACATTTTTAACCATGTCACGCACAGTCTCTAGAGTGTGCACGCACGAATCAACATCCTGAGCTTCAACTGATGTGCTTAGTTCTGAAGAGCTGTTTCTGACGATGCCCAATACAAAGTCTTCAAAACTTAGGAGATCCTCGAGGAGTTTTACTTTTTTCAAGAATGAGCGAATCGAGAAGGATACTCGTGTACCGACATTTTTGTTTAATGAGAATTCTAGTAGTCTGGCGTAACAACTGTCTTCATCTTCATCACCAACAAATGCTTGGAATCCTTAGAAAACAAAATAAGTTTAATAAAATTTCCAGTACAATGTACCGTTTTAAGGATGCGAAGTAGCAAACCTTCTTTTGGCAGAATCATACAGTCAAGAGCTCGCAATATGGATAATCTCATTGTCGTGCTCATATACTGATCTTCAAATAACTCGACAAGCTTTTCTTGGAATGTTTTGCTTCCGCAGTCATCCTCATCTATTTTGTGATTAACAAGATCTTCGCTTATTGTATTTTTTGTAAGTGCTAAAGCATGCAGCAGCTTAATGCCGACCCTTATGTGGCGAGTTTTGTATGGGAGTGAGGATTGTCTCTTTGCTAACGGTAGATCAACGCCAATTGTTGCCCAAAACAGAAATGCATCTTTGACAGCTTTTTCAACATAAGAAAATATAAGTTGGTTAATCTGTCACGTTACATTCATTCATCAGTTTAACTCATGTCAAATAAGGGAGTATTTTCTTGCCTTCTGGTATTTCCTTACAAAACGAGTGTGGTATCAACGGAATTAACTCCTCCATGTCTTGGACCCATGACTCAATCTTGTCGTTGTTGAAATTATTTCTTGACCATTCCTCGGCTTTTGTCGCAATAAAATCATTTATTTCTTGAGGAGATTTTGTTACGGGACCAAGAGTCTGGGATACCTTGAAGTTCTGCGTAAACAAAAACACAGGAATCAAAAGTATTATTCATGCCTATTTTTCCATGAGCTCAAACGAGAGAAAAAACAAACCTTCAGAGGCAAAACTTGAAAATTTTCGGAAAATGGATTAAATGCAGGTCCAAAAATTTGTGTCCATTGCTCCTCCCATTCCCCGTATTCATACTCTGGAAATTCTGGCATTTCCTCGTCGCTGACAATCTCTTCAATTCCAGGCTGTGTAAATTCGTCCAGAAGAGAATCTTCCTGGTCACTTAAGGGCTCAATAGCAGGGGATGCTGACTGTACAACGTCAATTCGGTTGGGGGATTCCACTTTGGCAGCTGGCACAACCTCCTTCTCCTCCATGTCAATGTCATCTTCTTCGGATGGGAAAACCTCGCCATCTGATATATCTTCGGCATCCTCGACCTCCTGAAGCGGTGCTGGTACTATCGGTATTGGCTGCACCTGGGGCTTACTAGGAGAATCTGATTTTGTTTCAAAGTGATCATCAGAACTTAAATCAGACTCAACTAGATCCCTGTCCCTATCAATTGGTTCCTCTGTGTACTTCGGGTCATCTCTTGGTCCACCTGAAAATCCGGAATCGAAATTAACACGGGTTGTTATAGTTGGGATTGCTCTAGGTTGTTCAGCGTCACTACGTTTAGAATCCTGAAGTGGAGTACTAGGGGCAGCAGTCGGCTTGGTGGGCAGATCAGGGCGATTTTCCTCAGAAACTGTCGGAGATACTAGCACTAATTAAAATATGAAAAATCACATTAATAAAGACTCAAGTAATATCATTCAAAGCAATTAAGTTATTTGAATTTATGAAGTTATATATTTTCAAGTATTACCGGAGTCAGGAACTGGTACAACGTGTTTCTTGGGGGAGTCAGTATCACTTCGAGAAGATGGCACGTCCGTAGGACCTGCTTCAATTAAGCTACTGTCACTTGGAAGTTCAGGAGCTGGTTGATCCGTGGAAGACTCCTTTAACGGAACTTTGTCAACCGCAAAGCCGTAAACAGCTAGCGTAATTGTAGAGTAAACACCTCTAACAATTAATCCATCAGTTATGACCTGCTCTTCAGTATCCACCTCTAAGTGTATCCGACATTTGTCATTGAAGCTAAAATTTTGTAGTAATGTAAATGCGGACTTTGTTGGGACTTGGAGGTCATTATAATAAAACTCGAGTTCGAGTTCAGAGGGGTTTGTGGCTCTGAAACCAATACATATGCACATTCACATATATTTACCTATGCTGTCGAATAATAATTCCAAGAATACCATGCTTTATTAGTTCACACACTAATATTCTGAATACAGAATATTTTACCCCAGCTGATAAGATCCATTCGATAAATTTACAGTAGCTCCTAGTGGTATTACACGAATTTCTTTTATCTGAGTAGGCTCCTTGATTTGTACTAAATCTGCATTCAGCTCCTACACATCAATTTAAATACTCCTCAATTATTGTAATTATGAATTGCAAACTTTTTTACTCTAACCAGTGCAGTGCAAATAAATTGTCCAGTCTTACATTGCTATCATGAAAAAACGTTCCAAGAAATATCAATTTGACCTCATCCTTTTTCTCAGGCTGAGTCAAACTTTTGTCCCCTTCTTTAATTACAGATATACCTCTCAATGGTTCTGAATTCGTTAAAAGTCCAAGTGCAGAAATACTGCCAGTGCTCATTGACAAATCCATACTGAATCTGTTCAGTCAACGTCGTTTAGCCTTAAAAATGGAAAAACAAAACCATATACAAACAAACAATATTACACATCCCTTTGGGGTCACATTGTCACACAACATGCAAGTAAATGATCTACAATAATCCAACCCTGCCGCACAACCATCAACAATAATCGATATTCGTTATCAATTTATTTTTCAAACAATGACAATCAATACAAAAAAATACTTACTATCAACAAACTCCAAATGACAGTGTGTGTGTATCTGGGGTAGTAAAGTCCCCTGTGTATCTTCACACTTCACACACACCACATACCCTGCATTCAGCCACACTCAAGGTTTTTATATAAAGCCGGATCATGCACCTTAATTAATAAATGCACTTTGTAGCTTCAAAGCTGCAAAATCAAGTGCACTAATTAATCTAAGAGCATGTCAAACAGTTAATAAACACTAAACTTATAACTTTAACTTGTTTGTGGCTTATCAAAAACATCGGCAAAGCTTCCAGGATTTAAATTCATCGCCCAACCCGCTTTTACTTGAATGCCCCATTAGTCTATCTGATATGTAAACAAGCCTCTCCTACATGTTATATCATTTCCAGTTCCTCCAGCTATCACAAAAAATGTCCATAAAAAATATTACGACGACATGGTCCGATAGTCAATGATAAAAACCGACCAAACCAAAATCTCTCACAAATCTCTTTTCTTCCTCAATTGCCAGCAACGCCATAAAATCATCATTCTCAGGAATTTCTCAAAATCACATACACACACAGCCATATCCACAAACATACATATATGCATAAACATATTGGGGCAAAAACATTATTATTAGTATGCAGAAATGTATATATCCGAAAGCGATCTTGAAGTCATCTCCAAATCTCCACCCACATCATTTCAAAGGGCAAAGAAGAAAGCAGCGCAGAAGGAAAGCTTCGTTAAGGTATTGTAAGTGAAATGACGGGTATGGAAAAGGGGCACAGAGTATTTTGGAATTCTTCATGTAATATCCGTAATCGTCTCTCTATCCTTTTGGTTTTGAGTCTTTGAGTGTGAGTGAGTGAGCATTCGGTGAAAAGTGGAAGGTCTCGGGTAATAATGTCTTTATGGAAGATGTCACATAGGAATATAATGGTAGTCGTAAAAATATCTAGACATATAATAAACAAGGTATAGCGGAATAGGTATTTAATATTTTATAAACATCGTATTGTATATCTCTGATCGATGACTTCGTGTCATATACATAGAGTTATAAGAATGTGAATTACTATGTTGCTATATGTGTGAAGAGAAACGCAAACTGGGACAAAGATACTCTGATTGGGAGGAATGTTTCTCAAAGTAGAACTAAAGCAGACGGTGTATCGCATATCTTTATCGGCACATCATATCACATCCCATCCCACCATTAGTTTCACTTTTCTCTCTGGCTAGAAGCGGCATAGGTATTGTAAGAGAATACTTAATGAAAACAGTCTCAGGTTGCCTGCAGCATTGCAAAATATATCCTATTTCCTTTGTTGGAACTCATTTAGCGTGAAATGTTAGTTTTATTAAAAAATGAACCAATACGTGTTACTTTCTCCTTCATTTGGTATTCATGAGCATGACAGCTTTCCCCCCATATGTCTCTTTGCTATCATTATGAATATGAAACATGAAGCAATAAGCATATTTTTCTGTGTATACGAGTATAGTTATATATACGAACATCACAGCACTTCATATTGGCTTAGAAGAAAAACTTTTTTTCTTCATTTTCTTTCTTCCACTTCCACTTGAATGACGTTTAATATATCATTCATGAGAGGAACATATAACAAGTAGTATAGGATGCAATACAATGAAGCTGAAGCATGTCCGGTTTTCCTTCTCGAAAAACTTCCAATCCTCCCTTTTACGTCACGTTTACAAGTACATGCATAAGTACCTAGAGAAAAGGAAAAAGAAAGCTAAATGGAAAAGTAGCTTCCCTGCTTCAACTATCCTTTCCTAGACACAACTCGTACAAAAGAAAGGATGAAATTTTCTATCTATAATTGCTTTCCTTCTTCGACAACATATGCATCCACTTCACTTCTCCCTATGATCTTTATATACTTAAATAATGAATTGGATTCTTTCCTAACTTTTTATTTCCTTTTCTTTTCTTTAATCATGACATAAGCAAACACTAATATGTACTCATTGCCTAATATATACTCAAAGAAGAAAAAGCCCTCCTTTTGCACAAATACATCGACTCCGACTCAACAAGCCCACTTAAAATATTTTTATACGTATTTATGAGTAAATACAGACAAAAATCCCCCACTCTCTTGTCTCTCCTCGGTGAAGACAGGTTGGCAGGTAAAATCCTTGAAAAGCCACAAACAAATAAGAAGATAACAAATCCCACTTTTCGCCTCTTGATGACTTCCAAAGCCAACACATAAAAGTATTACAAAGCCACCAACCTTGAGGAAAAAGTGTGGATAGATATTTACATTACAATAAAGACATAACTATCATTAGTGCACTTTCTTGTTATTCTTTCAGAGCCACCAAGTCTGACCAGTTCATCTACACAGATATTAAGCTTATCTGATGGACAAACTAAAATACATACATATATGTATATATACATCCTTACATAATGTCTTTCAATTTTGGCCGGTACTATACACACACATTCCCATTTTGGCAGCGTGTAGCATAGTGAAAGTTACACCCACCGAGACAAACCACCACAAAGAAAGTGGATTACGTATTTACCAAAGGGAGACAACAAGATAGAAGCTTTTCATGTAACATTTTCTTTCTCTTTCAGTTTTCTCCATCTATCTATCTCTCTCTCTCTCACTCTCATTTTCCTGTACACACCTCTCTCTCTCTCATCTCACACACATAGTGAGAGTGTCTCTTTTCTGCAGCTAAAGCCTAACTCAGCTTAGGCTTCTCACTTTTTACTCCACACTTGGAGCTGGCTGGGCCACAGTGCAAAACAGACTTTACACCAACTCCTAGTTCACTCCATTTCTCATATTTTTCCCCTTTACAGGAAAAAAGGTACATTTTAGTGGAGAAACTCAATACATTTCATCGTCAGTCCGCTCTCTGTTATCACTCTGTGTGCACCACTTTTTTTCGTTCTGATTCCCCAACTCACGCAAATACTACTTGTTCAGCAATATTATTATTAGTTCTTGTTTTTTCATCCTGCTTACATTTTTTTGTCTTGTAGTATTCAACCTGTAACTAGGTATTTGTGGAAGCCACTGCAAGAACCAAGTCAAAGTTGATGTCTGTGCAAAATGTAATCATTCAAAGTGCTTCCTTCCTTTTCTATCATTATTTTGTTGAATGACTTCTCTTTCTCTCTTCCTGTGAGACATTTTTTCTCCGTTTTATAAAGACGTACGAAATATCTAGGGAAATGTGTACATTGAAGTATAGATTTATTGCAGTATTTACATTTTATCCATGTATTTCTACGTCGGACTGATGTATGTTCATCAGGTGAATATATAAGAGGTAGCAGCATGTATGAGTGCATGGAACGATAAAATATCGATTTTGTATCAATGTTCTAACATAACATAATTATAAAACACGGGGAGTACATTTGATTGATATCGTTATGCCAGTTGATTGCGTTTCGCAAAACAAGCGGTGGGTTTCCTCCGCCTACAATATACGTATATTGATGAAATATTAAAGTGCGCTTGACAGTTTTTAATGCATTTTCATCTCGATTCGTTCGTCCTGATAAAAACATATTCATAGTTCATTAACGAGTGAAACTTTTTGCCTTTGAAGTATTTAGGTATAACAGGAATACATGCCATAATGTTCCTTTCCGTCTCCCCACATATGGGAAACTTAAACAACGCAAAGTTCGACAATAATAAAACTTTAGCTAAGGAAAAAAATTCGAAACTAACTGTCGGTGCTACAATTTACAAAAGAGTTATAATTGATAAGAATTCAATCATAAAATGCCTTTTAACAGCCATTTCTAGTAACCAATCACTTTAAATGGTGCTTCACGATCAATGATCATCTTTGCTTGGAAATGAAAATCAATACATTATTTTCAACAAAGCCAAAATTCCATTCTCCCGCACAGTGTTGTTGTGTGCTTTAAGTATATGTCTTCAATGTATGCATAAAGCTATAAACCGTCATATCAACCTAGGTCGGATCTCAATTTCATTCGCATCATCGGTGGGAAATGTTTTGTCGCGAGGATGCCAGTATGCACACCACACCAGAGAGTAATCCAATTACAAAACCCGAGCCTGGAAACCCACAGGGAGGAATTAAATTAAACGACAAGACGAGAATTCACTCAGTGTCAAGTTAAGCGACAAAATGTTTGTCCAGAGCATCTCTTTCCATTTTCTCATTTTATCATGTCGGGACTGACTGAGAGATGTGATGAAAAAATACATAAAATGGGGAAAGGATCTGATTACAATGTCTGCACACAGCAAAATGCAGTTTACTAGAGACAAGAGACTAACACGTTTCCTTTGATGTTTAACTTTTCACTTCCTTTTTATTTGCTCATTGTTGTCGATTCTCGTCACCCAAACAGTGGTATTGCAGATATTGACTGGGCGTGTGTCGTAAGCGCATAATAAGTACATTTCAACAGGTTGTGCAAATAAAAGTCTACACAAAAGAAAGAAAGTGGGGAAATAAAAGAGAGAAACTTATTGCTTGCACGAGGAGTTTGACAAGAATTGATTAGCATTCTTCAAAAGAAATTCTCTGCTGGACAGGGACCACACCACACCATATCGGATTGCAATACATCTTTACTGTTATTGACTTACAAGGCAATATATAATTTTATTAAAGTTTTCGGTTCAGCCTTAAAGGTTGATAAAAAGCCTTAAAATGGCTAATATGGCGCAACTGACCCGGCGCCAAAGCTCTAGAGAACTATAGCCGCCAGAAATCATACGACAGAATGGAGTTACGTGAGCTTCATGGCCGTCTGCTAAGCAATGAGTCGCAGCCAGGTCATTCTGGTAATTACGGATCCCTCAACCCAGCCTTCAAAGAAGAAGAAGAGTCTGGAATAGTAAGTGTCATTGAAATTTCTTTTATCAAACTTTCTCCACAAGATTCACACAACTTCCTCTTGCAAAATTATTTATTTAGAGAGAGAGAGAGCAAGCATTAACTTTCATGGTGTGCAAATTATTTACAAAGTGGAGCGATTGCATAGTACAGGTTTTACATCTTTTACCGGGGTTTTAACGTTTCATCTAAATTACATAGGTCACTTGTTTAATGTCCTGGCTTGCCAAAAACAGTGGGACTGGGATGATATTTGATCTAGCTAATTTCGCAAGAAAGCAATTATGAAGGAAAACATATACGTCTGCACCTGTACATCATATAGTATATACAGTAGATTCTGATATTATAAAAGTATCCACTAAGAAAATTAGATATTTTAGGCTATAATTGGTTTGCTTTCTATTTTATATCCCGAGCTTTCGTTCATTTTACTCTGAACATTAACAATTCCTGACAGCCCATCAAAACAGATAGCTTAACAGGTTGATTTTGTGACGTATGGCGTACTTTGTTAGGGGGATTTTCTCCAACAGTCGAGAACAAAGTAATACTTTATAAAACACTTTTATTATATGAGATGATATTATAACCCTTTTGCCTATTTTGTAATGAAAAGATTGGATAAGGTATACTAAATGCATAAATCATACATGCATATGTATAAATTTCCCACAATGTTAGTCTCAATATCCTAGGAATTACCTTAAGATATATATCTATTTACTGGAGAAAGTCGTAGATTTATAGATATTACAACGTATAATAAATGAGTGGAGAGTAACAAAATATAAATATAAGGTAGATGACCATCCCACTTTTTCCTTCATTCCATTTGTCAATGTGTGACTGTTAGTGTTGCACTTTCTTTTTTTAAAAAAAGTTGGAAGCTCATGTTCATAAAAAAACAGAAAAATGGTTGAGTGTGTAAGTGAACTTATACTTTTCTGCCTTGCCAAGTCCAAATTGTTAAAAATGTAATTATTTCTGGCAGTTAGCCGAAGAGGCGGAAATCGCCACAGCGAAGGATTCCGTGGTTCGCAAGGACGTTAAGAAGGATGGGAAAGCAGTAGTAGTCACAGTGGATAAATCCTCGAATAAAGACCCTCCTGCAGGAGGCAAGAAGCCAAAGAAAGAGTTTAAAGCAGAACCCCCAGACGACTCGGTATTTCAAGATGAAGGAGAGGAACGTGAGTCATGGGATTCAAAACTCACGTTTCTTCTGGCTACCATCGGTTACGCTGTGGGCTTAGGGAATGTGTGGAGATTTCCCTACCTTGCTCAAAAGAATGGAGGAGGTAGTTGGAAATGACTTTGGTAGAAAACTTTTAGACAATTCCCAGAACTGCATTATTTAATAAAGTCCTTCATGTTATTTGGACATTTCCCACCGGCACGAGGTGGTAACGGAACGAATCATGAGTGCGAGGTACTTTGTAACAGAGCTGTGCACCTTAGTAG
>JAHZNA010001571.1:0-78714 GCA_027743935.1 Sinodicranocentrus sp. ZH6
AAAAAATCATCTAAATCAGATTATATATTTGTATACAGATTTCTGTCTGATATCACTAAAATACGTGAATTGTGAGCTCTCTGTGCATAATCAAATATAAAATATTTCAGGCGTCCCATTTCACGAATGCAAAAGATGGTGAGTCGCTTTAAAGTACATGAGCAGCTTTACTTTGAAGAAACAAACAGAAATAATGTTATTTATTCTGCTGTTAGTAGATCGTCAATCTTCAGAAGTATCTGGAAGTTGACCATTTCACTAGTTCAATGCACCCAGTTAACCAATTTTTCATCCGAAAAGAGGCTACTACAAATCATTAGGAGAAAACTTCTATAAGTGTATTAGTTTTATGGGTAATTGTTTTTATAAAGGGTACTTTTAATATTTAGAATAA
Source organism: Sinodicranocentrus sp. ZH6 (assembly GCA_027743935.1). Classification (NCBI taxonomy): domain Eukaryota; kingdom Metazoa; phylum Arthropoda; class Collembola; order Entomobryomorpha; family Entomobryidae; genus Sinodicranocentrus; species Sinodicranocentrus sp. ZH6. The sequence continues at coordinate 395 of JAHZNA010001571.1, forward strand.
GAAGAAAGGTTTTTCTCATTTCTTTTGTGCATAGTGCTTAACATGCACCCCGCAAGGTTACATTTTACGCTTTTCTAAGCGTAGTTTATGCAAGCCAAGTAAATAATTCTGAAAGTTGCTTATATTACAGAAAAACAGCAACATTGAAGAGTAATAATTTTAATTCAAGGATATTTTCCTCTGAACTCATTTTACACTTTTAGCTTACATTTGCATTTTCCATTTGGGAATACTGAGTATTGAATTTGAATAATACCGAATACAGGAAAATGGGGCAGGGCTTAATACTCACAATATAGTTTTATTTATAGAAAACAAATATAGTTTTGTTTCATCTCTTCAGATGGTTTTCCGTGTTATATTACTACATGGAAATGATCTAAGAAAACGGCAAAGGAAACTTTCATGAAACATCAATGCAAACTCTTGTGTTACTTATTACCATACTTTTTCGTATATAAGTTCGGTGAAAGGAAAGATGAAAAGCATACAAAGTTAGTCTTCTTGTCATCCGTGTTTTTCTCTCAAGTTAGGTCAGCCCTACCGAAATTCAATTCTTTTCACTCTTTTTATCAAACATTTCCCTTGCAAATCTCCCTCCTCAATGTAGTAGTGAAACGGGAAAAGTCTTTGATATGAATTGAGGAAAAAGGGAAAATGAAAAAAGAGAAGAGAATAAAAATTGATCAATGAACTCAAATCAACCATAGAAGAGAGAAAGCTAAACCAACGAAAATTGAGGAAAAAAGAAAAACACGCATAAACCAGCACAAAGGCAAAAATGAATCTAATATGAAACGCCATACTACACAAATAATAAAGAGAAAAATGCAAAGCGAGTCAGGAAAATTAAGCATATAAGACAGCATATTTTTTCGCTCTATAGCGGTACCATAATGATGAGAATGGCTTCATGAATATATCTCACAGCANGACAGCATATTTTTTCGCTCTATAGCGGTACCATAATGATGAGAATGGCTTCATGAATATATCTCACAGCATAAGGAATGACAAAAGCTTCCGAGAAAATAGTTTATTATTATTACCCCTAGCTTCATATTTTTCTGTGCTAAACATCTACCCAATTTTTGCACAAAATTGTTTACCCATCTGCGTCACTCTCTTATTCTCTCGTTGAGTTTGCTTTTGTGGTGCAACATTGCAAAAAAAGTTGAAATATTTACTGAACATTTATATAATGGAAATTCAAATCAGTCAGCGGGTAAGGTAGAGAGTTTGCAATGATGTTCCACCAACTCCCTAAAACTTTTCACAGGTGCACTCATCTATAACTCATAACATGATTTCAACAGGGGGATGGCAATATATATTGTAAAAAAAAGTCAACAAAGTTGCTGGTGGCTTGTTGATGATAGACGTATACATATCATGTTAAATATAATGTTCTATATCGTCGAACGTGTTCCGCTAGCAATAAAAAAAGTCAACAAAGTTGCTGGTGGCTTGTTGATGATAGACGTATACATATCATGTTAAATATAATGTTCTATATCGTCGAACGTGTTCCGCTAGCAATGCAAATAGTAGTGGAATACAATTTCTCTATAGAATGGAAGAAAAGAGGCTGACAAACATTATTATAAATCATAATCAGTTGACACCTTGTGATCATGCATGTTTCAAAAGGTGACCATAAAATAGAGCTCCAGACAAAGTTGAAGATGCTAGAAAATGATATCATACTTTTAGAGCAAAGTATACTTAACATAAACATAGTTAGTGGAAATGGGCAACTGTTACCATAAAAAAGAACTTCTTCCTTCTTTTTTGTACAAAACACGTAAATAACTTCTTTTTTTACCTGGAGGAGCTTTCCCTCTAAATTCGTTTGTTTGTATATATATTTGTTATGCTATGTATTACAACTCTTGAAGAGTGAAGTGAAAGAGCTACTGATTTTAAAAACATTTTTTCCTCGTTGCTTGTTACTTCTTATGTTATTATTACTGTAATGATCTATCTCCTTGTTAAGGTAATGACGTAGCCAATATAAGATGACAAGAAGAGGATGGTGAAGTTCCCATATTTTTTATGCTCGTAAGAACAAAATTTATAGAAAGATTCATTTCATCAAGAGACTTAAATTATATATTACATAGAGTTAGAGGCTCAACTTTTTTTAGTGGAGTTACCTCAGAAGTTATATAAAGATATTAAACATAAATATCATGTATCTATAATGTAAGGTTATCTAATGTACTTAAAGAAACCCAGAGCTTTATCAACTCCTATTTCTCTTGTCGTTCTACTAGAATTACAATTTTGATTATGTTTACTTGGAGAAGGATTTTCTTTATAAAAAGCTATTAATAATAATACTTGCAGCTTAGGGTAAGATTTTATCTTAATATTTGTTGATTGTGCTATATTTTTTGCTACAAGTAATGATATTACTTTTACTAGGTATATAGGTATATTATTTTCAGCCAATATAACTTTCTTGTATAGATATTTGATTTTTCCACAAAAAGAATGCAAAGTCTTTTGTGCCTTAGCCAAAAGAAACGATAAGATTTTGTGCCGTGTCACGTGCCATACCATATATTATAAAATATTATACAATGTAGAAAATAGGTATCAATGCAATATAAATATGTAATGTGAAATTGTACAGAGAAACAAAGAAGAAATATTATTAAATATTATGTATAATAAGTTTTATTGTAATGAGGAGTCGAAAAATGATAATGACTTTTTTCCACTTGTTTGGTTATATTAGGGGAGATTTGAGATTTGAAAAGAGAATATATATATACCTATACCTACCCATAATGGACAAAAGAGCCACACTTTATTATAATAAAATATACAAGCAAAAGAAGAAAAAAATCTATTAAACCTGTTGTTGTTCCTTTTCTGTCCACATATATTTCAATGTGTTTGCAAAAACAAAAAAATCTAATCATGAAATCCAACCCTGGTTGAAACTTATAGCTCAACTTTTCCTCTCCACCACACGGTGCAACTTTTGCATCCATTCATTTGAATCCCGAAGAGGAAAAAAAACTATTTGACGATTGCCTGGCTCCAGCAATATAGAAAAAAGCAAACTCATGATCACTCAAGATAATAATGGCATCATCAACATCATCTCTCTCTGAAAGAGACAGTGTAAGTGTGTGCACACATCTATGAATTAACCTTAACACGAATATATCGACCTGAGAGAGAAAAAGGAGATTTTCAACCTTCTTTAATCTTTTCCCATATTCTCGATTGTATACATAAACATATGGACATTTGTATCTCACACATATTCCCCATGATATTTCCCTCACCTCATCAACATTAAACGAAGAAGGATAAAAAAACACATCTCGTTTTCTTGATACGAACCGCTTTGACTACGCTTTAGCGTTGTATCGTATCTTATGCTTAGTGCCAGTGCCAACCATCACTCAGCTTAAGGTGAGTGAAATGCACACACTGTGCGTCTCTGTTCCAAGCGATCTTCTTGTAGCTATTCCAAAGGGGTGAGATCACCTTTATTAGTTAGCATATAAATTGAACAGGTTACTCGCTCCAACTCGAGAAACAGAGTCAAAGCGAGAATCTCACTTAAAAGGTCTTCCACATCATATTTTATGCAGGTATCGAGAGAAAAAAATCGTCATCGTCATGGCCATCACCACCACCACATACAAGCCTTTCCTTTCCAACATCATCATGGCACGCTATTGTCGTGTTGTACCGCTTAGGAGAAAAAACCCGCTTCGTTCTCTAACCACCAGCATCAGGTAAAAAAAGATTCATGGCGAAAAATATGATTGAAAAAATAGCATGAGGGATTTTTCTTTGATATGGGCTTTATGGATAAAAAATCGTTATCTATACAGTATTTATACACTTATATGTGTATATATTTATGAATATTTTACACGCTTTCTTGGCTCCACCACCATGGCATATCGTGATTGTGAGGATACAATGTGTTCTTCTATCATTTAATGCGTATTTACATTTCAAGCGAGGCAACCACAGCTCACAGGGGTCTTCTTACCATTTTTCCTCCACACGAAACCGGAGAGAACTTGTCAGTGCAGATTTTCATGAATGGACGTAAGAATTTTTTTTATTTCCTTCTAGCACCCCGCAATATTATGCATTTCTTTCTCTCTGTTCACAGTTCACACTAAACCATCCTACATTTGCCTGCCAGGATAAAAAAAAGTGGTTAAATGTAATGGTAATGTTATTCTATAGAGTATAGTATGTACTCTTTGGCTTCATACTGGATTATGTAGCGTTTTGCCAGCTGTGACTTTTTTCAGGATTTTCTTCTTCTCTTCTTCCTGAATTACAGCAAACAGACAGGTCGCGCTGGTGAAACTCTTTCCTATCCTCATGCTGTGCGTTTTTATCTGGAAGCCAGAGGGAGAGTGAGAGAGTCCTGTTTCTTCCAAGACATTGTTGCAATTTTAATGCTGTGTACATAAAAGTATTGCATGCTGTTGCTTCATCCTCTGCTTTTCTCAAATCTTTGTCATTCTCCTGCCAGCCTTGTCATTTTCTTCTTCTTTTTTAAGAAAAGCGTGTGTACATAGGCATACTTTTTTTCCTTATGGGAAACGAGAAAAGTAGTCCCATGAATCATTTTGCACGAAAAAGTCAGGTCCAAAAACTCTTGTGAAATCATCGGCTAAAAGGCTCCTGGTGAGATCATCTGTGGAGGTTCTCCGTTGCCACCGGTGCAACTGCTAAGTAAGAAAAGGGAAGAAGAGAAAGCCAATAAGAGATTCAAAAGTTTGCGTGTTGTGTCTATGAAAGAAAGATCACTGAAATCTAACAAGTAACATGCCATAGCATACTTTAAGGTACAAGTAAGAACTTTGATGGTGGATTTTGAAATAAATAAATAAATGTCAGCTCTTATGATTTTTTCATTGCTAATTTCACGAGTAGTTTTTCACATGGTCAAAAATTTGTCAACTACGAAACTAATTTCATCCACAAGATTCTTTAGTGCCGACTTGTTTTGGCTTGCACTTAAGTAATTACTTTTTTTCCAATAGTATTTTTTCGGGCTAATAAGTAAGTAACTCACACTCCTCCAGGGAATTTGTCAAACAAAAAGAAATCAAGTAATATCTTGCATAAAGTTCTCCTCTCAACCTTTTCAAATAACGTCCATTGTAATAATTTTGGTCATACTCGATTACATGTTGTATGTTTTCCTTCAAATTTACATTTTTTATAATGCTCAAACTTCATGAAAGCCCACTACTGCACTCTCCATGGACATTTTTTTTGTTCCTGTGAAGAAAAAAACTTGGTTCATTCAAAAGACTTCTTGATTCTTGCACCACCAGACGAGAGAGCACAACATGACAAAAAATGTTTAATATTGTTCTTCTTCACGTAATAAAAATTTATAAGACCTGCTACCGCACATACGTGTCGTCTCCAGCAGAACGCCCAGCCATAATATATTATGAAAAGGAGGAACAGCTTGAAAAAAAACAGGACAAGAAAGACTACTTACAAAATCAGATGTACAAGTACCAAATTTCTTTCTCTCAATTCCATCCTTCATTCATAATGGATGCATGTATAATACATTGCCACCATATATTTTCCCTGTAGCCCTTTCTCTACCATTGTCCCTCTTTTTTATTACACTGAGACTCTGTTGTGCAATAAAAGACAAGTCCTGCTTCTGGATAATAAAGGGAAACCTTGAATCACGTAATTTGAAAGCACAAGTTGAAAATTCACCTCACTTTCCCAACTTACATCACATCTTCCCCTGTAATAGTCATACTTTCAGATTGCTTTGCACATTCATAATAAAAAAAGCAATTCAATGTCAGTGGCAGGACAGTCCTCCTCCTCCTTTCAAGAGTAAGCATATTTACACATTGTAGATTTCAGTACAGTAGATTGTACAGTTTAACAAGTTGATAAAAATACTATATAATTTAGACTCGAATCTCCCTTGCGAACATGTTCCATCTTTATATTAAATGAATACCACATAAAAGTTGAATGAAGCCACATTATTAAAGTGCCAGCTGTAGTGAAGACGAAATACATAATGGCATAAAAATCTACTAATATAATAAAAGCAACACAATATCTTTTTTATAAGGACTTGACCAGGTCTGGCCTAGCGCCGAGCCCTAAAAATGAATATTGGTGGTGTTGCACACATCATCTTCCACACAACTGCTGTTACGGCTGCCAGCATAATCATCATCATCATTGGAGCGCGGCGTAGTATGCCGAATTCATTCACAACTTTTTTTATTCGTCAATTCAAGCCAAGCCACCACGCAACATCATCACAGCGCAGCCAGTCAACCATAGAAAAGTTTTTTTTACACAAATACACATCTCATCCACATGTTGAATCTCATCTTCTCCTCATCCCAAAGTTGATTGTGCATGTAAGTAGTAAACTTGTATAGATATACTCATTTATAAACATGAACAACGAAAACAAGAATATCATTTGATTTCATTCACTAAAACGTTTTTTTCCTCGAGAGAGAGAGAGAGAGAGAGAGAAGTCTTTTGCTTTTTGTGCAGCTCAGATTGGAGATGGATGGTTGGATCCATCTTAAGAATGAAGTGAGTAATTTTTCTTGGACTGCTTCTCCTCGCTTGACCAAACACCTGTTGTTGCCTTTTTGATAAATGTCTCCCGTCCATTCATTCCTCCGAGAGAGGTGGATTAAATATTATGTATTTTCTTTGTGTCACTTACTGTCTCCTCCACGTATACAAACGAGTGAGTATATCTGAGAGTATAATTTTGCCCTATGAGTCTCCATTGTTAGCGGAGAAGATGGAAAAAAATGAATGAATCGATGGAGAAGGGATTGGAATGAGGGAATCTACAGAAATTGTTCATGTTCCAGGTATACCTAAAATATTCAAATGTACTATGGAACACATTTGCATAGAAGAGGGAGAGCTAACAAGCTGACATTATTATATTATTTAAGATGAAGAAAAAAAGCAGATTTTTTATCAAGAGTTTTTAGCCCTGATGATGATGCTGATGATGCGATAGCGTTCCTTTCATTCTCCATCAAATTACTATTTCTCTTACAAAGTGGTCCTTTTCAAAGACATCGGAGTCGTCAACTTAAACACTTGTTCCTCCCAGTAATCTTCTCTGGGCCGAGTTGATTAAAGAATGAAAAAAGGAGAAAGAATGACGACTGAATATGTGCATATAAAGGCATACCAATGCTTATAAATGGAAGCAATAGTACAAGTATTTTTGCTCAAGCTTCGTTTCAATCCTTTGCTCATTTTTATCTATAGTTCATATCTTCATTGGGGAAAATGGCCACTGCCATCATCATTACAATATTATCAACAACGCCAACTGTCGCTCTATATTATTTATTCATAAGCCAAGAAATGAAGATGTTATTTCATCATAAAAGATTAAATTCAATTTTTTTCTTCTCTCCTCATCCATCCTTCCCTTCTTTACTCATTTCATTTTGGGTGTAATATTTTACAAATAACATACATACATTGATAAATCCAATAAAGAAAAATGAAAAATGTCGGAGACAGCAAGCCGGTCTTGAGAAAACTTGTTGATGATGTGATGGACTTGAAAGGAAGAAAGTTGGGCAAATGAAGATGCAACGATTTTGAAGCGAGGAAAAAATTGATTATAGTATGTAAGTGCACACACACAGAAGCCCCATTTAAGTATACGGTTTCAATGCTTACTACAAATTTTCATAGTGAGTTCGAGGAAGAAGGGAATTGAAATATTTTACAATAAATAATAATCAGGTGGTTGCACATATTATTATAAGGCTTCCCAATGAAATAACACGAATGAATATGATTCAAAGCGTAGATTTATTTCGTCGCTTGCATGAGATTTCCAACTGTGGCTGTCTTAGCTTTCGCTTCCATCATGACTAACACAAAGCGATGAACGGAGAGAAAACCAATAAATGATTAGTATTCCCACAGTGAATAAAAATGCTGCCCGAAGACCAAGTATTTCCTTATATATTTCTATATCTCTGTTGGTCCACACATGCCTTCATATAAAAATGCTATAATAGACGTTACACACGTATAAAAGTTAGAGAAAAAGTTTGCTAGTTGTAATATTACTAATAAAGATAATAATAATATGCAATGTATACATTTGATTAGTATTTGCTATGCGTCCAGCCAATCTATTAATTTTGCTTTGGTTCATTTTGTCAGAGATCGTTTTTCCTTTACATTTCACATGATTCCCTTCTCAGCTCGAAGACAGCTCTCCGATTACTAAAAACCCGAACAATGGGTAGTAAACGTGCTCCATGTCTGTGGTTATCGACATGGTTTGATTTTCCGCTAGAGCACATATAATTCAACATTCTTTACCTCTCGTTGACTTGTGTATGCGCATTAAAAATAATTGCAACTCTCTTCCCGAACGAGATGAAATGACCAGCAGATTTTCTGACAGAGAGGTCTACCTTCGCCCCAGTTCGCAGACTAGGCATTCTATTACATACATCATCATCATCTAAAAGAGTTTTTTCGCTTGGTGAGCGAAGCAATTTGTTCCGACCTTTGTGTCTGGTTGGGTTCGCGACGGTTGTGTAGCTAAAAGTGAATGAGCTCTGTTCCACTCTAGAATCCGAGTTATGTATCACGGATTCACGTAGCAATTTTCAGAATGAAAGCCTTACAACGAAAATGGACAAGAGTCATGCTGCAAGCTCGTAAGTCTTCAAGCCAATCAACTTGGTTAAATATCAATATTTATTACTTCTCCGCCAGTTAGCTCACTCAGCTCCGCTACTAAAGTATATAAGGCATGATTGACTTACACAGGGTATTAGTTTCAATCTGTCAAACAAGATGCAGTAACCGACATAACAGCAGGGGCAAACCAATATTATGTATGTAAGCAGCAGCCACTGAAGCAGCAGAACACAAAGCATAAGATCAATTTTTTTCACTCCCTTCCCATCATTTCAGCAAACTAGACAAGAGTGGCTACGCTAAAATAAAGTACCTGTCGTACCACACTGCACTTTTCACAATTGTACCACAAAAAAGCTCATTTTTAACGTTAAGTCAACTCATTCCATCTTGCTACAATTTTTCTCCTGTTATTCTCACAAGCCTTTTTGGACAGGTTAATATATGATGGAAATAATTCATAATAAGCCATAATTCATTACAATTGATGAACAAAACTAAAAGAGTTAAAGCTAGAAAGAAAAGGCTAATGATAAGTTGAGAACATTAAGCCAGGTCCAGTTTCCAGACATGGCATTTCAAATCAGTCCGGATGGATCGAGTGGATTTGCATTTTTGCAATAATAATGCACATTACTTCAAACTCATACCTGAAGCTTTCCAACAATTTTCTACACTTTGCTCACTAATGATGATCTGATCCGATCTTCCACTTCATCGCAGAGAGGCACATGTGCGTTGTTGAAGTTTTTGAGTACAAGTCGAAATTGATATTCATAGAACGTATGTTCTTAGGGAATTAAAACGAGACACAAAATTGATCTAGGCAGAGTGTTGTTCTCCCTCTTGTTTTTTTGTCATTATACTGACCAGGCTATTTTGCCTTTAATGCCTGTAATCCATGATGTATGTGATTTGCATAAAACTTGAAGACCGATTCGCAAGGAACAACAGCTGAAATCATATCATTATTGCTATTATTACAGGTTTTTCGCAAGAGATTAGTTGCAAAGTGAAGTGAAATAACGAGCTTTGTGTTTATTGAGCATATGCATGAATACTCGTACATTTATTGTAAATTTTCTACGTGTTCTTATGTAAAGATTGCTCACAGCTTGTACTGACATGAAGGGAGGAGGAAGGGGATTCACAAAATGATCAGATTGGATTAAGAAGAGCATTATCTTGATATATATCTCCGACTCGGAATAGCCCAGTGTGGACTGTGAGGGAAAGGTGCAATAAGAAAATAAAATTTATTTCGTTGTATCCTTCGGAGATTACTTGGGCTTAGGCTAAAGTCACATGAATAATGTTGCTCAAAGTTGCTTATAGATTTTCTCATAAATCATTCTCCGACCAGCGTAGTCACTGACACCACCACCGTGCATTGCATTAATACCCCGTTCGACAACAACAAACTTTGAGGTAACTATTAAAATGATATTAAGATTATGCAATATATTTATCATGGGTGCACATGTGGTGTGGAGATATATACCTATATGAACATGTCAAATAGGAAACTTTGCACTCTGTCCTCTTTTTTTATACAATGTTCGACTAAACTGTTGAAAAGCGTAAAAAATACGAAAGTTGAATTGCGCCCAACGTAGCGGGTGTGCGAGCTGAACATCACTGAAAGAGTCAATAAATATAGCTGGGGACTTGAAAGCAAACTGGCAATTGCGAGTTTTTTCTCTGTCTTCTCCACCCAATATACTTTATTACCCTTTCTAGTGAACATTTTCCTTTTTTTAATTAAGTGAAGACTGCAGTGCGGATTTGGCTTCAGCATTTACTCCTGTTTTTCTATGATGGAATATAATATAAAAAGCGAAAGAAATTGCTTACTTCAACAAAATGAAAGCAAAGTTGATTGTAGCTGACTCACCACGAGGAAAATCTTTGCAAGGGAAATCTGTATTAGTATTAAAAAGAGGATCTCGAGCGAGAAATCGTTTGGTGAGTGGTGTGAGCGATTAGAGCCCAACATATATGTTACTTATTCACCTATTTGCCTGTTTCCAGATATATACGTGTTCTTGACTTTTTTAATAAATGTGTAGCAGTAGATTTTTTGTGATGCATACCAGCATTTAAGATACTCGTATATTACAACATACTTTACCTGAGTTGTAAAGGATACTTGTGCTGAGATGTACAATTTGATATCAAATAGCTTTATACCTTCACTTGTTCGTGTACAATCTTCTCGAAATACTCCATGATATATGGACACACAAGTAAACACACATGAATCTTCAAGTTGCCTAACAAGATCCTTTCTTCAATTCTCGACTCTCAGACACAGAGAGAATGGAAATAGACTACGTGTGTAGGTTACAAGCATACAAGTGTATTCTGGTGTGTGCACTATTATTATCGAATCAAAAATATGTATGAAATCATCGAAGATTTATGATGCCAATCATTCATTCATTTTTCTTCATGTTCCATGACCAAAAACGATTTCTGCTATTTGCTATATACCCGTCTTTTGCGGGTATTCTTTGAAGTTTGATAGTTATCCCTGTTGCACAAAAGCTTGCTCTGATAAACTAAACGTAAATTGTCTCATTGTGTACAAACTTCGTCGCAGTTGCTTCATTTATTTGATGAGTAAACAAAAAAATGTAGTCCTTATTTAGCTGGAAAGTAAATAAATAACTAAAGCTGCAGCCTTTAAAAAATAAAATATGAAGGGGAGAGATGAACATTGCGCGGAACGCGTAATACGCTCTTTATAGATTCTTGAGAGCGTCGTAATAAAAGAAAGTTACATACATATTTTTGCTCATTCTTTCCTCATGTTGTGCGTGTTAGAGGAATATATGGCATTTCGATCTTGTCAACCTACGCGACTTCGTTATATAAAGTTCATAAAGGAAATTATATTCGTGACATGGCTAACTTTTACAAACCCATTACCTAGTAAAAAATGAGAAAAGCTTGTATCTTCTTCAAAGCACTTCTTTTACCTGTGGCGGATATCCATAAGATAATTTTTGCATAGTAAACACATATACATATACAAACTCAGCAATATTAAACACTGGGATCACATGAGACTTTTCATGAATAAATAAATAGTTATACAAAAAGAAAAAAATAGAAGTTGTCAACTTTTGTGATCACTACAAAAAACTTTCTTTTTTCACAACAAAGGTTTCAGTATGACAAAAAAAGTGTGCAATGGATAGGCAAAATTAAAGAAAGGAAGGGTATTTCACTTTACTTCTAACTCTCTCCGGACATAGCACTCACAATATCAAACAGGGAAGAAAGGAGAAATATTCTATCAAAACTTTCCGAACAAGTTTTTCATCTTTGTCCATTCAAGAGTAAGTGAGTGACGACTTTCTCATGAAAGCATGTCAAGCTTTTTTTCTGCTTAACTTACACAAACGTGACAGCTAACAGGAGAATTTTGGCCTTATTAAAGTATACCGACTTTCCCTCCATACACATCTTACAGTCGGAAGGAGGATCGGAGAGCAGCAAGAGGAAAGAAAAGAAAGTTTGCAATTTTTTGTTTGAAGCTCTCTTAATGGATCCTCTACAACCAAATGCACATTTCAAGCTGAGAGACGGACGCAAATCACAAAAGAGTCCTACGATTAGGTACTTTAAGAACACATGCTTTGTTCAAATGCAAAAAATTGGAAGAAATCGAAAAAAAGGAGTAAAAACAAAAAAAAATATCCCAGCAACTTTCTCATTTCAGTTCACCTTTTTATGGTGCACTTGCTTCGAGTCGAGAATGCATTAAAACGAGTAGCAGCATAGCCTCTCTGTTATTACTTTTATTTCCAGAATCCCCACTCCCAATCCATTCAATCTAGTCGCTGAGCTACCTCTTTTGGGATTATTTTTATCGATAGATATAATGATAGGATAATCATTCTATGTAACTCGCTACTGTATATATGGGAAAAGGATTTTTTGATGAATGAATATCAAGAGAGAAAAATCCGGTAGCATCTAGTCGGCTGGTGAAAACCAGAATGAAAATCCACTGATGGTGATGATATATTCCTTACCTTGCTTGCAACCCATTTAATATTATTATTCACAAAGGAGTCAACAATAAATACAACTTGCTACTGTTGCTCGTAACTCGTATCGTGTGCATAAATATGCACTATCTATTTATCTGTGCCTATTTATGGAACTCATGCATATGAATGGGCAGCAACGTGACAGTTGATAAATGGAGTATTGAATCCGTCAGTTTAAACACATACTATGCATATATGTATTATGTATATATCCTTATAAAGCCTAGACTTGTCCAAGTATTATGTTCTCCTTTCCCTCCCTCTTTTCCCAACCATGGACATAAATTGAATGCTCAAGTAAGGCTTAAGTGAGGAAGGTTTACATGATGATGATCATTGTCCTCTTCCATTTCCATCCTGGTCATACCTTCTTCGGACTTGATGATGATGATCATGCAAGGCAACTTCTTTTCTAAAGCTTTTTTAGTTTCCTCGTAGCCCATAGAAAAATCAATGATGATGATATAAACTCCTTTATTCGGTTATTCTACATAAGATTTTTTTGTCCGTCAAGAGACCCTTCTTGTGCTTGCTTAATTCACCATAAAAATTGTGGAGGAATAACCGCTGTAGGACTTTTTTTCTTCTTCAGAATCTCTCTATTCATACCTCGATATCGCGTGTCCAACCACGAGATGATGGACGTTGGCTATGAAAACATTGTCATACTCACTTCGTCAACGTATGTAGAATACATACCTTCTTGCTCTGTGATAAAAATCACAGGTTCAAAAAACAGCCTTTAGACAATGAAAAATGGATTGTGACAATGGTGAAAAAACAATGTCTTCATCAGATATATTCAAGTTTACTTTTTCATTCAACTGGGGAAGATTTTTTCAATTTTTGAGAAGGCATAGTCCTCCGTTTTCATACCGAAAAAAAATCCTCCAGCCAATACCACTTAAGGACAGTCAGTGTTCGCTTTTTCTCGTTAAGGAAGAGGAAATGGATTTTCCGTAAAAAAGCTTCTCTCTACAAAATGAAATTGATATTAAAACTAGTACATATATCTAAAAGCCATGTAAGAAATGGTTAGAGATAAAAAAACCTACAATCTGCTGTAAGTTATTTTTTACGAAGGTAGAAAAGAAAAACAGCAAATACGAAAAAATGAAATGTCCTTAGGGCGCTTTAGTAGATGAATGGAAGCTGAGAGAAGGAAACAACAAAAAGTCCAAGAACCAGAAGAAAAAAACCTCTTTTCTTTATTAACGCTAGAACAAAGTTTACTGATACTGCACACACGTCGTCGTTCAGCTAGTGCCTGAAGCAATTTTTTCTCCATCTTATGACGATATGGATAAAAAAAAAGTTTTTGGTGTTGGTTTGTTAGCTTGGCACACTCACACAAACGATAGGACATATGGGTAAGTTCGAAGTTTGAACAAGGTACGATTTCGATACGGGGATCCATTAGGAGTACAAGTTTTTTTTTCTTAAATGATGTCTGAAAAATGGGTTGTTGAAGAGTCAAGAAATATATTAATGTTATTGCCTCACTATCTCCTCTCGTATCTCGTATTTTTCCCCAATTTTCTTACCAACTAGTGAGGAGGTCCTTTTATAGGTGTGTTTAAAAATGATGTAATGCGTAAATGTGGCTGTGGACACCAGGAAGAAATATAATTATACCTTTGCTTTACTGCCCCTTCCTTACCTTTTTGCCGATATTATTAACGCGCTCTTGAAAAGAAAAGCTTTTTGTACACAAGACTTTTTTGGGTGTTTTTTATATTCAGGTAGTTCGAAAACATGGCTTGCAAAAGCTTTATCGTTTTTTAACGAAAAAAATCCTATTTGCATTTGATGACTCATCTGTGTTTAACCACTTGGTGGTGATGTTTTCGAGGGTACAGTTTCTAAAAAGATGTAATCATGATGGCGCTAAAACAAAACAAAGTTAATGTGATTCAAATGCTCCTGGCTAGAAAAGTAAGTAAGTAAGTAATAAAGATACCAAAAAATGTGTAAGTGATCATCTGGCTGACTTGAAGATGAAGTTTTTTCCTCAAGAGATGACCGCGTCGTCGAGTTTTGTATCTTGGCCAATATTTAAATGAGGTTTAATGCATAATGTATTAAATTAGAAAATTCCTTTTGTGTTGATTGAAAAATTTCAGAGCAGCAGTCAAGAGTCAGTTGGTGATGAATAAAAATCCTATTTATATATGATACACCTTCTTTTTTATTTATTCCACTTTTTTTATAGTTGCAGACATCACATCGCGTCGCTTCAGTTGTTTCAACCGAAAGCAATGTTTGGGGCTCAGCTGTTGTGAATAAACTCATTTTCATTCACAAATGTAAAACAACATCGATAAATGATCCTCCTTGTCATTATCATTCATACTCTGGCACATCATCTGCCTCCTTGAAGACTCCTTCTTTTTCATCTCAATATTCTGTTCGTGTTTATAGGGATTTACATATCAATATTGTTGGATGTTCAGTGAAAGCTTATCACCAGGAGGAATCTTCGTATTTGGACAAGTAAACGACTCCGAGAGAGAACGCAAGGACTTTATTTATGTTTATACTAATTTCCCTCTCATTCCCTAGCATGGTAAGCACATTCCCATTGTAAATTTCGATGTCAAACATTGGGCAATAAATTTTGAGACGATAAAAGCATTTTATTGTATTAGGAATCCCACACACGTTAAACCCATTTCCAGCGAAACTGGCTGGAGAGGAGAGAAATTACAATCGAGTCGAGAGGAAAAGATGAGTCCTCGTCTGTGGTGGACTTCGTTCCTGAAAGTGGACGTTTGGGGAAAATTGGAAAATAAGAGAGGCGCATATGCAATCAAATCTTCTCTCATTTCTATCGACGTTATGTGTATATGTATTTCTTCCAAGTCAACTGGAACGAGAAAAGATTGCATTGGAACAAGACAGGAAAACCGTAACAACAATTCATTCAGCCAGCAGTCTCAGGGAATCTCTCTCCAGTCAAAATAGGAAAAGGGAAATAAATGGAATGTGTTTGGAGCAAAGTTGGATTTGGGATTGATGGGAAATAGAGTTCCATGGGGAAGGGACACAACAAAGCACTTTCAGAAAATGCCCACATGTCCCGATCTATTCTCGTTTCCCTTTTGGTTCCTTCGAGGGTAGAGTATTTGTTTAATGCAGTAGTTTGGGGATTACGTTCCTTAATAGATTTCATATACCCGTTTTAAAGACACTTGATTAATATACATCAATGTTTGGTTTAGACAGGAGTGCAGTCTGAAAAAAAAGTATACTCACGGCAGATGCAAGTAATACGAATGGTATATGACTGCAGACAAACTGTGAAAGATTGGTATATTATAATGTCATGGTTTAGCCTGAGTCAAGCTTTTACCCAGTCTCTTCGTCATCATTATCATCACAGCATCATCAACCTCATCATCATCAGCAACAAAATTGATTAGCATTCATCAGACGTACCACTTTTAAAGAATATATAAAATTGAAGTTGACCTCGGTCTCCTCGGTATCTTTACGCTTGACCATTTTCCCTTGGAATTGCTGTACCTTACAGTAATTTGCTCCGTCTCTTATTGCGTCGCTCTTTGTGTGTGTGTGTAGGAGGCTTTTCATTTCTCTGCTCTTTGTCGTCTGTCTAGTTTCTTGATCTTGTGTACACACTCTCTCGTTTCATCTTGATATATAACGTGCTACAACTTTTAGATATGATAATGTGTGGAAAAGAGGAATGAATGAATGGAAATGACTTTTTACTTATTTAATATCTATGTCATGCAACGGGCTGCTCAATCTTCAAATACCGATTGCACTTTAGCTCATTTTCGCGCAAATTATGTATTCAGATAAATATGCTATCTTATTGCTTGTTGATATAGCTTGTGCAGTACCAGTTTCACAATTTCCTTGGCTTGTAATTCTACAGAGATTTGAAAGACCGGTATTTATCCTAAATACTGTCTGAATAAACTATCCCGAGATTACACATATTTTCATAATGCGTGAAACAATACTCCCTCTGTACATGCTAATTCTCCGACGGAAAAATTTCTGGAAGCCTGTAAGACCAGAAAATATACTGGTATTTAAAGACAACCAAGGTAAACACCAATACCCCAATCAAGACCTTTAATATACCGTAGACCCACAGCATCATCAGTTTACAATATCTATAATGACGTACACATTGTAACACTCCGTTGCCCTCCGTACAAATTTCCTTTAGTAGACTAACAATAAACAAAGATTTTTCTCCCCTCTTCATCATCCGATCATTATTATTTTAATAATCACCAAACATTTCTTATAACTACGATAATTACTGGCTTTGTCTGGTGCGCTAAGTAAAAAAAGCTCGATATGCGAAGAAGATACGAGGAGATTAAACAAAAAATATGTTCATTGTACACTTGTCCGTTCATCCTTATGCATGGATTTTATTCGACATGAAAATACAACGCAGCAACACCACTCTCATGAAGAAAAAACTCATCTTCATATTCAAGTCCTCCAGCTATTTTCTGCATGAATAAGAAAAAGAATCTTATATCCAGCACAGTCAGTTAGCATTGGAGGGAAGGAATATCGTACGTGTGATGTAAAGTTGGTGAGGTGCCGATAAGGCACGACTCACTCGCATTGAAAGAATAACAAAGGAGTTTTTGGCAGGAGAAAAAGTTGGCCTATGAGAAGACGATATGATAATGTGATGTTTGACGAGCATATCACTGATTATATATATTACAGAGGATGACTTTGATGAAGCTAGTGGAACAGCAGGACCTTTATAGGCTGAATTTACGGATCTCAAATTTAACGTGAATAGTAGACATTACACTCACTCATCACAGAATCACCACCTCTCTCTTGAGAGAGAACGAGAAATATTAATATGCAAACTGTATATTATATCATTATGCACAAAAGAGTTTAAAAAAGTTTTTCATTTCAAAAGCTACTCCCTTGATTATGATCTGAAAGAGAAAGAGAAGTGGTGCGATATGAAATGATGATTTCCATACTAATGAACTAATTGAAAAAGTTTTTGTGCAAGTATGACACGTCAACATATTCGTACTATAACGATGTGGTGACTGGAGACAATGTTTACTAAACTTGTCAACCGTGTACTCATAAAGTATCACGCATTCCTTGTTTTCTCATACCTTTCTTCGTCCCTTCTCCTTTCATGATTGTGATTTCAGCCGCGATCCCCAGTCCACCGTATTATTTTCAACGAGATAAATGAGTACCCTGAAATAGTATATGGTCGTGTTTAGAATGGGAAAAAGTAACCACCTGAGCTACTACTACTTCATCCTGTCACTGCTTGACTGCAGGGAATTTTTTCCCGAATACATTTTCTATCGTCATCCTCATCTGCCATCGTTGTGTGCTCAAAGACACATAACATAATGTTCAGGCATGGCAGGAGCATGTATTTTACTAGGAAGGGTCTTTCCAAGAGAAAAAACTTTTTTGACGTGTAATGCAAACTTGTGATGATTTATGTTGAAGTTAAAACAAAAGCTAGCATATATGTCGTAATTTTTCTCCTTTTTCCGCTCTCCCTCCGCCTCTCATGACTATGACAAAAACAGGTTCAGATTTCACTCGTCTACATACACAGATTGAATATACGTTTCAGAGTTTTTTTTCTGGTGTAGAATAGTTTTGCGCCAAAAATAGAGAAAGTTTATCAGTCTAGTTTTGTGAATATATATGTAGAGATTGCATGATCGTCTCGACAGCCTTTTTTATAATCCTATTTTTCCAGAATGGGGATAAACGCGATGCTCGAATTTCATTACACTTGGCCATCCAAGTACACTACGTTTTCTAAGCATACTTGAGTGGAAATGAAAGCCTTCTTGGAAACTAGATATTAAACTATCCTTCTTCACTACACATACAAGTTCATCCTTACGTTGGGATTTTGCAGTTGTGCAAGAGTTTGGAGATGTAGTCGTCATTAAAGTGAAGCTTGAGAAACATGCATGATTGTCTGTTACAGGTAGAGAAAATATGTTTTCAGTTTTTAAACAGTTTTAATCGCATTAGCCAATACAACAATAACAACACGCGAGGAGGACAGAATGGACTAGGTACAAAAACGGATTAGACTGGAATCATAATGAAATCTAATACCTTTAGAAGATTACACGTTCATTTGATCTTTTTTCTTGCAAAGTATCAATATTGCTAAAGAGGAGTCGCACTTGTCCCCAAACCGCTTGTCATTTTCTCTATATTTCACACATGCCATGTATCCCCTAATAACCGTACAAAGATAAAAGATGTAGGTACATAAGAAAGAATATATTACATATATACATTAATATCCAGAATTGATATTTACATTGTGGAATCCTGCAGAGAAAATTGACACACCTAACACACAACTCAAGTAAATAAATATGATCGATACTTTTTTTTTGTTTTGTCATCTGATGAAATATACCTTGTTTGGAGTTGTAAAGGAAGCTCTCGGCTCGGTTCTCGCTATATATTTCATATTTTTTCTAATATATTATATTTTTAATGTTGCCTATTAATACTTTTTACATTGTATGTATAAACGCTACATAGTGAGTATACATCATATAGAGGCATAAATACATTGCATCATATATTGATAACATATTATAATTGGAAACTAGTCAACCATATCGATTTTATGTTTATGTAAATTTTTATACACATGCTCTTTTAGCTATAAGTTAGAAATACTGCTCAGTAATGTATTTTATACAACATATATACAACCTGCTAATCTATTATTTTGATGATAATAAATGTACACAAAGCTACAGC
This sequence comes from Sinodicranocentrus sp. ZH6, assembly GCA_027743935.1. Lineage (NCBI taxonomy): Eukaryota > Metazoa > Arthropoda > Collembola > Entomobryomorpha > Entomobryidae > Sinodicranocentrus > Sinodicranocentrus sp. ZH6. The sequence goes on from JAHZNA010001571.1 coordinate 19,948, forward strand.
TTAAAATTTACGTACACAATGAAGCTTTTTTACATTGCAAAGCTTTATATGTTCAATAAGGGTAACAGAGTTATTAAAAATTTATCCAGTACTGATACACTTCCTGTTTATTGTATAGGTTTATGAGGAAAATGAAATGAAAACTGATCACCTTTGTCATCTATCTTCATGTGTCATTATTTATTATCATTATGATACTCACGCTATGAGCTTGGCTGCACAAACGAGTTATATGTTTAACCATTATTCACAAGTTGTGCAAATTTGCAAGTGTTTTGAAGGAACATAATGTGGGATTTTGTGTGCATAATATTAATGACTATACATATTATATTGGGGAGTATAATATAAGCTTTTTCTAACATTTGAAGAGAGCTGTAGATATGTTTCCGTCAAGGAGTAACAACTTACATAAAACTCCTCATTTACATCCTCCACTCCACCTGTTTCTAAATGTATTACGTTTAATCTGCTAATATTCTCCATCCTCTCAAGTCTAAAACCATTATAAAAGTTATTAGACAATAGTGAGAATAGAGAATTTTCTCGATTCACTCGAACAAAAATTGAGTTTTAACTAGTTTCCCATGGAAAATTTCCAATTTTACGGATAAGTTCCTTTCGCTCTCCATTCTTTCATCAAGTGTTTTGCATAATGATACACTATCGACAATAGTATATCATGTCCATACGATACATCATTATGAATTCGTATGTACATAAATCACTTATAATATAATATCCCCACAACTCCACTCTACTCCAGTAATGATGGACATACTTATTATATAACGTTGCATATAGCCGTTGAAGTAAAGTTAAAATAAAGTTTTCGAGTTCCAGCGAGATGAGAGTGTGTTGTGCTCGAAGAAAAGACTTTTTATGTACATATTACATCTAAAGATATTCCCCTCTTGAGTGAAATGAGTTGAGAAAACTCAATTTTGATTGTCATGAACACTGTTCTCGTCAAGCTAGCCCTGCCTACCCCCTACAAGATTGCTTACAAGAGGGATCTTGTTTCTTTCTAGACTTGACTACAAATACATAAGGAGAGTTAAAAGGGTACAATATTTTATACATCCGTATCCACTCACTCAAACTCACAGTTTCATTCCTCATATTTTATACATGAATCCCCAAAACACTCTCAGCCATATTCTTGTCCAACTTGAGAGCGAGCGACACTTGCAGTTTTTAGTTATTAAAATATGCAAATAGGACAAAACCATGAAATTCTTTTTTTTCTCGAGACCTCTCCTTTTGCCGGTTTGATGAAATTTCGCGTTGCAACTCAAATGTCAAATGTCCTCCCACTTCATTCCTTTATCATGTCGTCGAGGGAATTTCCAAACATCTCTGTTTTCTCTATTATAAATATAACCGGGGGTAGTGTTAGCACACAAGTTACCAATAAGCGTAATCTGTTACTAGATGAGTTGTTTGATATTTTCCGATGAAAGGAAGGAGACTTTTGATCACAACTTCTGAAAAACCCTATCGCCTTTGATAAATTCACAAAAAGAAATTTTACATCTTTGACTGGAGTACTTTGTAGTCAGCAATGCGAATCAATCTTGGGATAAAACATTCAAAAACAAAGTGATAAATACTCACAAATCCAACGCATTTACAGCGGAAGGGTAGTCTAAAAACGGACAGATTTTCCTTCCCGTTGTCTTAAACAATCTTCCAATTTCCTATCGTAATTTCCAGGCAAAGCCTCTTTCTCTACTTGTTCCGATAACGATCACAGTCTCCATTTACACCTGAGCCTTTAAAGCTTTCCCTCCAACTTCCATTTTCACATTAGACTTACTTGTTCCAACGAGATAGCATGACGTTATCACACAGTCTCCACTTTTTCCATTTCTGGACATGATCCCGTTCTTTACAATCCTCATCTCCCATTTTCAGCCTCTCTTTATCCGGTGAAAGAAGCCGTTGGTTCCCTCCATCCGCTCTGATCATATCACGTCCTTTCAATGCTATCTTCGCAAATGAAAATTTCCAATCCATATGTATTCATGTATGTTTAACTTCATCAAAGTTACACTTCCGACATGAATAGAGGGTAACAATGTTACATTAGCATTTCAATGGTAGCTCTGAAGCTTGCTTGACTCTTTGAAAGTATACATGGTCCGCAACTCATTATCTTTTGACCTGGCTTTCAGTCTAATTCAAGTAAACTCTCTTTCCAGGAAACTAAATCCAATTGGATGAAGGTTTCCAAATCCAGGAAACTAACTACAGCACAAACACAATATCCTATGGATTGAGTCAACATCCACCAAAATTATCCTAAGGTAAGTTCGTAGTGCGGTGAAACATTCTCTGGAAAATGAGCTCCCCTGTTTATATCGTGTATCATGACTATCACGGCTACTTATTCCAAGGAAGTGAGAATGAAACAAGGATACAGTAAGTGTATGGAATTTCACTTTCCCTAATCAGACGAACAAACATAGCAAATGAAGTATTTTGCAAGTTCCTTTCTCCTCTTCCATTGAAGACGTCATGAACAATCTAATAACGTTATCAGCATTATAACGCCTCCAACATTTCAAAAGTTTACACATCACTCCAAATTCATGCAGCAGCTCACTTCAGAGATATGATCAAGTTGCAAGGTATAGCGAAGAACTTTGTAATAATTCCGCTATCATGCTACCTCCTCTCTCTTGTTTTGTCAGTTTCATGCATGGCATGTTAAATGCACTGCACGTCATCGTTACTCTACACAACAGCTAAACTTGATATCTGTCTCTCTCACTCGGTAAGTCAGTCACTCATTTCATTTTCGCAAGAGCATGTCCCTCTCCATATCCCAAAGTTCAGTCGCATTAGTGGAGCTCCATTACTTTGGTGCGTGTTCATCCTAATTAATTGGCCACTGAGGTATTACACGGATATGTGTATGTGTCTCTGTACTCTACTTCACTTGCGCTCCAAGTCATTTTCTCTCACTTTCCACAATTTTCTTTCTGTGTCTGTAAGTATACTTTATTTTTACTTTCTAGTCAACCTTCGTACATAAATGATATTATGAAGTTTGGACTGTACACTGTCGGGAGGGATGCAACGCACATGATGAAATCAACGGAGTGTAAGCATATGGGCTGTGACGAAAGTACCAAGTTTCCTGTTTCGTATTAACTAAATGAGATCATGTATAAAAACTACGCTAAACCTTGTTTTGATAGTGTCCATATGCCGTATTTTTACACTAATGAACAAACACCCGGCAAAGTGAAAGGGTTGCTGAGTGGAAGTGTCCACAAGTTGAAAGTTTTGTTTTTTGTGTTACTTCCAAACTGCAGGAAATGGATAAGAATTGGACTGATCTGGGAGTAATTGAGTCATTGAAACTTTTTCCCCAATTTCAGAATAGATGCTCCACACTTGGAACTCTCACTGGGGAAGGTGTCGTTGCTGGAGAGGAGACTAAATGATGATGATGTATCTGAGGCTGGATGTGCTGCTGAGAGGTCGTGGTAACTACTTGAGCTACCGTTGTCGATGTCGCTAATGTGGTCATATTCGCCCCACTCTCATCGTCATCTTCGGCGTCCTGTTGCGGGTGCGATCTAATACCGGGATTCCCCACATTGACACAAGTACCACTACCACTGACGTCAGGAAGATTAGAATTTTCGGGTGGTACTGGAGTTGAACTTGCTCCGGAACCAGTTTTGGTTGGAGTGGTCCCTGTTGTAATAATATTCACTGGGTTGAAATTAATCCCTGTTGGTAAAACACCAGGGTAGGGATCAGGATCGTCTGGGTTTAGAGGTGGAAGCAGGATAAATGGCACTTTGAGACTCTGACAAAGTGACAGACCCCCGAGGATGAGCTTGGCCTGAAATGAAATCAAGAGAATTTCAGAAACCACTGAGTTATACATTCTCATTGCTTCCAGAAATACGTAAGAATGAGCTTAGAGACTGAGATATGGAAACTTATGTTCAATTTCAAGGGAAAAACAACTAGAGAGAATTAAATTCGATGATTGCTGCCCAGACAAAAAACCAAGAGTTTCATGAGTGAGATTTTATTCTCCAAAAACAAGCGTGGGAGCCTATTCTACACATCAAAAGAAGGAGAGTGGAAATTATTATGAAGAGACAGGCGAGACGTATTTTAAAGCCCCTTCCGCCTCTCATATTTCCCCCGGTTCATCTCCCTGTCCAATATATAAACTTTCTCTCGTCTATCATTCCAACCACTTTAGTTTTTATGGATAGTACGCAATATCTTTACTAAGAATAAATATCGTGTTTTCCCACGTACGGGAAACAACTTTTTCTCTGAAAAGAGAAGAGCAATCTGACGAGTTATAAGTATAAGCCTATATGCCTGCTTGTTTTCCTAGCGCCTTATTCCCTTTATGAGGGAAAAGCTTTATTGTTCATTTTCTCCGGATCGCTTCTTCCCTTTTTTTCCTGTGGAAATCCAACTTTCATTAGATTACTTCACTGGAGAAACTCTATTAAGCCTCAGGAATAAAATTCGATAGGACGACTTGTGTGTGGGTTGAGAGACAAATAGGGGATATGAACAAAGGAAAATTATTTATTTCCCCACCTTAACGTAATAAGAAACAATTATGGCGAAGACATTTCTCGATCTGTTTGAGCCTTTTTGTGGAGCAATTTCCACCGTTGGTTCTAAATTGTCTGTGGTTGTCGACGGCGCAAGGACAGGCTCTCGGCCAAAAGCCTCTTCGAGTGCGAGCCATTGGCGAGCAGGACCTCTTTGTGGGGTTAGGATGTACCGCTTTTGATATGAAGCTCCTGGGACGAGAAAGATCTATTTGAAAAGCAGAAAAGATCAAACACCAAAACGTTTTCATTAGAAGGGCTCTTTTCATTTTGAACTAGTGACAAAAAACTGGAGAAATCAGACATTCGTGAAACTAGTGAACTTAATATTATCCACATCTTTTTACATAAAAAATTACAGTGGACAAAGCCAACCGAAATGCGAAGACAAAGCAAAGACAACTACGCAACTAAGAGAAAATTGGATTAGGCTAAAAAGCACACACGTTGACACAATGATAAATGGGTATAATATACTGTGAGAATCTCTTACATTGTCCTCTGCACAGCCGACTATATTCTTGAATTTGCCTGAGGTGAACATACACACATCAACTTGTTGAATCAGGGAAACCTATCAACAACCACAACATAACATTTATCAATATAAGCATGTACATTATCTGAGAATATACAGTGAAATGAGAAACTATCTCTGCAATTACTCTTATTTTCTCCTAGAAAATGCCTATGTCACCTACTTTACTCTCCTTTTTTCATTACATGGATAAAAAAACCCATATTTCAATTTATTCTTCCCGCCCTCACACAAACAAACACCAGAGAAAAACAAGGAAGCCAGTTCGAAACAAACTATGTGACTACGAATAAAAAATTGTGCTTTCAGTCAAGGGAAGCACACAGTGTCCGATGTTTGAACACCACAAATCAATCTTACATGACGAGGACGAAGTACGTTGAAAGGATCTTGTAGAAATGGCTCCACTTCCGTTAAAAAAAAACTCGTAGTATGTACTTTTACTACTTAGTATTTATTTCTGGTTTAGATGTATATAATAAATGTGTTTTTACTTGGATATCATACTTTCACCATTTGTGCTTTGTAACGTACCAAAATACGACGAATAGAACTGCGACTATTATTCTGAATGGAAAGCTTCACTTCAAGAGACTCCCCATATCGGACGGCATTAGTGTTCAGTTCGCACTGGAGTCGAATTTTCCCTCTGCTTAGGATAGTTGGTCGACTTTCTATTGAACTTTTGAGGTCAAGCGTAACCTCTACTGGTGGGGTCTGAACGGCCCTGAGAGCAAGTCTTATTGTGTTGCGACGAGGAGGTCTTTCCTCCGGTCGCTCCGCTGTAACAAGAAAGTTAGTGAGTAAAACAGTGCACAAAAAATATGTCCCTACTTTTTACTAACATTATCCACACTATCATTACTTCCAAGATTATATATGGAACTCGATAGTATGGAGAAACTCGAGAAAGCACTAAAGTAAAACTGCACATAGGTCGTGGGTGAACCCATAAATAGTGGGAGTGTTTCAAGTGCGCGTTTTAAAAAGAAAAACTTGCTCCTTCCTTCTTTTCATAACCTTTGCTTGTTCTCCTCCTTCCTCTCTCTGAGTTTTATCTACTTCTTTCTGCTCCTTTAACAAAGCCTTTGAGAAAGACAACAATTTTCACCTTGTTCAACATCAGCAACACATGCACACGTGCATGTTCATGTCATGTACGATATAACAGGAAATAATGTACCTATTTTAACACTATAGGGGGTCCTTTTTACAGTATAAATTGGGAAAAGGGATGCAATATGTTGAAAGGTGTAAGAAGGAGCAAATTACAACGCTCTTTTTTGATGATCTTTCACCAAGTGAATGGCCTTGTTATCATTATCATGATTGTGTGTATTGATGTACTTTCCCTCTAACATAATATAGTCAACAATTAAGAAAAAGAGCTTTTCCACACGACTGGCACGTACAGGCATAAATTCTTAAGTCGTATAGTGTTCCTATCGGAGATCCTTTGTACGGTTTGGCAGGAGCCAATAACACACTTGGCGGAGGAGGAAATGCTCCAATCCCCACTGGGCCAGCACACAACGTAAATGGCACTGAATGGATTGATGGCGAGTTAGCGGATGAGTTGACTCTCTCCAGCAAAACACCCTGTACAAATAACACCATCAAATTCACATTCATATGAATATACAAATATTGCACTAGCTTACTGTCAACTTCACATAAATTTCATCCCACAAAAATGGCATGAAATGTATCCGTAGTTTTTTCGAGACCTTGTAGATATCCATACTCTTGTGTAGATTTATTTATTTTTCCAGGAAGGAAACGTTATGTGGGTATGTATAGCTTCACTAAATTTTAGAAAATGGGAAATTACGCCCTTTCACTCTGCCAACAATAGCCGTCACAAGGAAAAAGTTTACAATAGAATGTTTTATTCTACACCACCCTACAAAAGTACCCCGGATGGGATAGTCATTTTCCACTTAGCGATCAGGATTTTAGTTTTCCCCTTGCGAAAATAATGTGGATTTCAGTATTGATAGGGAGTATGTTGACTTTCCCTGGAGCTGAATTGGTCTGAACTGAACAGTAAATAGTAACAAGGTTTATTGACAATTCAGCTACAATTTTATGTCGCGTAAGCTGTCTTGAACATTGACTGGAGGAGGGGTAGTGCATCATCAACAGCATTCTTGAAGCATCAAAGAAGAGGGCTCTTTGTCCTCATGGAAGGAAGTAAATACGTAGGAAATACCGAAATACCTAGACAAGGTTAAATATATATCTATTTATGTATAAATATATATGTATTCCGTGTACAAGAGTCATTATACAGCATTATGTACTCATCTGCTCATCCCAGCATAAAAAATAAAATTAGGCTTTCCTTCCTCTTTTTTCTATCGAAAAAGTCGTTGTCTTTTAGCCTAAGACCGTTAAGCGATTTCTCTTGGGAGTTGTAGCAATCATCGACATGACTTTTTCCACCAGCCATTCACATGTAACGTAAACCAGGACAATATCCTGAAATGCTGACTATACAAAAACAAAATCTCCCTTTTTTCACTACTACACTTAAAGTGCTATTTTTCTCTTAGATATATGACCATACACAGAGGAAAAAAGCTTTATTCTCGAGAAAGAGCCCATTTTCCGTTTATAAGCCTTCTCCTATGAAAGTCGGCCAATAAAATAGCACACGAAAGTCATGAAAAATGGCGGTTAAATGAAAAAAAGATACGAGGTGCAAAAAACCATTCTTCTTTCTTTTTTCCACAAAACTCTGTATCAAAAACTGTGTGGAAGTGGTTTTGCTAATACGCATATCCTTATGTATATACTACACCTCCATCTGTATAGATATCCACTAGAGAAGGCAACCATTTTTACGATATTTGCACAAGGGAAAAAGGCTTGCATACATAAACACCCCGCTGCGAATGTTACAGTTCCTGTGAATCTCTCATGTTCCTCACAGCTTCCTAGTGACGCTCGTGAGAGAAAATAAGTATTTTTTTCAAAAGAAGATCATATCTATTTCACTGCCGCTGTAGTATACGGAGCACCAGAGTTCCACATGGCATCATTGTAATATCATTTCGTTTTTATGCTAACACCCCAACCACACGTATACACACTCTTACAGTTCCAGTTTGCAGGAAGTTTCTGTTAAATGTTATTATTTTACCTAGCTCCTCTTTTCCCTCATGCATATCGTCCCATTTTTTCCTCCAACTCTCTCTGTCTTCTTCCATGTCTTCTTTAATATTTAATCCGGCCACTGGACTGTATAATATTACGAGTTAGTACAAAACACTATATTTCACTGAACTGCTTTTTTTCTTGATGTGATTCACTGGTGCAGTGGCATGCCATGACTAAGATGAAGAAAATAAGAGAGTGTTGTATAGAATGAGCTTTATGTGAGAGCTATATAATATTTATACTAAGTTTCTTCATACAAGCCAAGCTTTTGATAATTTCTCCCTGTCTATGCATGCAAAATTGTAAACATTTCCTGACTCACAGGCAGAAAATCATATTAGGCCAATTCAAGTTGGCTTCAGAAAAAGCACGAGAATTCAAAAGAACTTTCTCCTCTTCTCTAAAAAGTAATTGCATCGTCCAGAAGGAAAACGGGAACGCATGAAAAGAAACATGTCGGATATCCGTTTCTCTCTTTTTCTCTGTATCGCCTCTCCTTTCTCACTCAATATATTTTGCGTGTTACAGCCCTACCATGTCACCGGGTGCACTTTCCTTATGAGCTGTAAATGCGATTACGGAAAAGCTGCGGATATGTTTCATTCTCCAGTGGAGAATGAATGGTTTTTGTATGCCTACAACATTACAGATACCTATGGACTTTGATGCATTTCACCACCACGTCAGACATGACCTGGCAAAGCTATGCAAGAGAAAGTAGGATCAAGTAAGGAGTAAAAGCAGATTGATGTGTCTTTCTCAGAACATGTTACAATCCTTACCACTGGCATCCACAAAACGTCACGTAACAGAGAGGATGAGCAAATCAACCCAGTCTACCCAGAAATAAAGCAATGGGGAAAAAAGTACTCAACTCCATTTCACATCTACATAAGCATATACATGTAAACCATACAAAAGCCAGTATATACATTAAAAAGTATTTTATCCGTCACGAGAGAGCTGGAAGCAATATTCATTTTCATTCCACACTTTTCTTTCACCTCCTTCAAGAGAGATTATTAGAACACTGTGAGGATCATTCTCTACCCGTAAAATAACTACACAGCTTCCAACCACTATAACCGCACTTTTAAAAGCTCTTATGTAGGTTCCTGACGTGGTTTCACTCTTAGGTTGACAGCCTCAATTCAACTCTCCAACCAGTCTCTCTTCTCATATTTTTCTTCATTTTTCCCTTCACTTGAGAAAAAAGTTGACTGCTGAAATGATCCCATTTCGAAGGCAACTAGAAATATAAAACAAGTAACGATGATTCATGAGCCAATTCACTTTTTCCACTATCACACAATATCCCATCCTCTTGTTTCTCTTATATCAAGTCATGCTTGACAACCAAGACTTGCCATCGTGACGATCATAATCCCCTGGTATGGTTTTCCCATCTTGAAACAAGATCAGTGCATTGACATAGGTAAAGAACTCTTACCCAAAATAAATAAGCTTTTTTCCTTCCCTAGATACTTTTCTCAAAAGAAAAACAAGAGGAAAAGGATGTGTGAGAGAAAAGCCATCTGTATTCTGAGACGAATATCCACTAAATAGAAAAGAAACCATATGGGATCCAGCACCCAAAAAAATAAGACGACAGCTACCACACACGCAATAACACTGGAATCTTTTCTGACGAACAGGACTCCAGCTGAAATGAATGAATATTGGATTTAATGTGGCATCTCCAACTCAAATGGCCCAACCAGCCGTAATATACCGTCGTCCAGAGGATAATGGCAAGTTGTGTCATCGTCTCATGGACAAAAGGAGATACAAGAAGGTACAAAAACCAGCATATTTTTATATTAAATATACAGGATAATACAAGAAGTATTGAGGATGACGATCCCGAGTTGATGCTCATCATTCTAAAGAATATCTTGAATTATACAGACTACACCGTATTCCGCTACAACTTACAATACCGGCCAATATCGATACCATATCGTGCAAATACTTCAACCTCAAGTTGCTCATTCAAGGTAATTGGATTAGTCCCAAGTGAACATTTTACTTTCTCCGTCGTACCTACTGCCTACCACATGTCTCACACTGCCCCAAACATTATCATACATTTAAGATGTAATGTAGCTGCAACGCTATACAGGGAATCGAATCAAGGCGGGCTTTTCGTATTTTGTTACAGTTTTTCACATACATATTTTCCTCCTCTTTTCCTCTGTCACAAATCTTCATGCATTGCTGGCGGGAAAAACTCGCTGGTTGTTTTTCGTTCAGGTTTGTAAGGTTTTCACAGGTACCTCGTTTTAATACACTCCCGGAAAATAATGTTTTTCACTGGAAAAGTGAATTGGGGATTTGATACACGGTCTATTGTTCCAGTGATGAGGATATTTGTACAAGAAAAAATAATACCAAGAGTATGGATATACTTTTAAAGTGTGTCATTATCAAAAAGGTGGTCTATGAGTTATGGTTTATAGCCAAGTGGATTATTATGCAGAGAGAAGTTATAGAATATTGAATTTTTAATTGGAGGTTGGGTCCACAAACGAGCAATTCATGAGGGAATTAGTTGGATAGTTGGGAAGATGTAGGGAACTCTTCTTTCCTACACGAGGGAAGAAAATGTTTGTTTTATGTTTTCTAAATAGAAAAACCCATGTGTAGTCGAGAAGGAAGGAAGGAAGGAGAAAAAGTCGGAAAGTTTGAATTAATGAGGAGGAAAAACTCGTATAATGTTGTAATAGTAATGGGATAGTAGCTGGAGCCAAAAACATTGTTCGTTGAGGTTATCACGGGAAGTTTGTGTAGGTGGTGGGAGACATTAATAGACCAAGTAATTAAGTGTGATGAGCGACGAGCAATATTAGATTTTACCTGAAGTGGTGTAAGCTCTTCATCCTCAAGGTCTTCTGGATCTTTGGGTAACGGTGGCCACAACTGTTTGAGAGCGAGGATAGCTTCATTACAAAAACGAAGGCCTAATACCTCCTCATCCTCACGACCGTAACGAAATGTAAGCGTAATTTGGCCCCAAATGCGAAAATCATCAGACACACTTTGCTGGAGTGACTCCTTGTCCAGGACTATAATGCCTTTTAAAGGTTCTAAGTGGCTTCCTTCTATGGTCACCGTGCGAGTTCCGACGTACAAGGCCAAGCTCCCGTTTGAAGCGCATTTTTTGAATACCCTGGAAAAAAGAACAACATACAAGGTCCCACAAAAACGGTCAACACTTAACCACTCAACTGGGTCATCAACTTGCTTGCTTGTAATAAATGCATGATACATTTTGGGTGAATAACATTCCCATAACTGAGAAACGGCACTCCTTTTTCGCCGCAATCGTTTCCTCCTCTGACAGCAGGTAAAACGCACAATGCATATCAGAATTGTAGTTAGTCAAGTTTGACTTTGACGATTATGATTGTGCTCCACTCTGACAGTATCTAAATATCAGAGCCATTATCAAATGAGATGGAATCACCAACCTCAATTTCTTCGCTTCGTTTAACTATATTTGCCAGTAAGAATATAAGCATAAGCTTTGTACATGATTATCAATTGAAGCTTTTCCGATATGATGCATGTCTGCATTTCCAAGTCTAACTTTTTCATGGAGTTCATACTGCCAACGGGAATTTTTCCTCGTGCGTCAGACCAAAACATGAGAATATGCATGGCATATAAGGTCCATAGGAAATTTTTTCCAACCTGGCATATCCTTTCTGGGCTTTATTTATAAGAGAAAGTTGAAAGCAAGCAAGCATCATATTAGTTTGATGAGCTACAAAAAGCCAAATTCGTCCATGATGAATATCTATCCTCATTGCTTTCCCCCCTTATGTTTGTATAGCTTTCAATTAGCTTTGATGTAAGTAAACATTGTTTTACCGTTGTTGGACGAGAAAAAGGTAATATATGCGTAGCAAAGAATAAACACAGGGACTGGTTCTCATACCCATTATTTTAACATGAGTAAATAGAAGAAATGAAAAAACAAACGAACCTTCCCTAATATTCGCTTAGCCTTTGTACTTATCCTAGCAAAAGTCTAACTTCCGTCTTACCTGGTAACACTGGAAGGTGGAGCAGGAGTAATTTTCGTTTCTTCCGCGGGATGTTCCCCTTCTGTTGCTGAAGGAGCAGGAGTCTCGGCCTGATTTCCATTTTCCTCATTGTCCGCCCCACTCATTGTCTGATTGTCAGTTTCGATTGCGGTAGAACTTTTCCGCGTCGTTGGATCCCTTGATTGGTGGTGATGTTCAGAAGCGGATGTTGTTGATCCAGGACCACCGTAGTCATCTCCATTGTGATGCACAGGAACTGCACACGGAGCGAGCTCTTGACAATCCCCGCTAAACAAGCTCATGACGACGATAAAACCGTCACGTTGATTTTATTTTGTGTCTCGTATCTGTCTCCCCTAGTGAGAAGAAAGGAAGATGGGGAAATGTACGAAAGGGAGTGAAAGAAGAAAATGATTCTTGATCCTGCCGTACAACTGGATTTTTTGTCACTCGAGAACAGTTCCCTATCTTACTTCACTTTTTTTCACTTTACACACGCCCAAGTCAATCGACAGTTATGTCAGTTACTTTTGCGGAGCGTGACGGGCTTGTACATGACATATGACTAGCTCGCTCGCTGAAAATGATGGTAAGTGTAGTTACATGACTTCATTTGAAAAATGGTGTTATTACGCTGTATGAGTAATATAAACCGAAGTAAGAATCATATTTTTCAATAAATATTCTACCTCTGCAGCTTGTCGATTGTTCGTCGAGAATTGGTATGCCTTAAATCTTTAAGCTATCATTTTTTCCCGAAGGACACTCAAACTATTTTGACAAGTGCTGAAAATATACCGCTGTGTCTTCGTTCCTCCAAACTATCGTGCATTACATGGCATTGAATAAAAAACATCCATTACATTATGAACGACAGCTGCAAACACTTTTTCCATTCGGAACGAAAGAGAAAAGGAACATGCCAGCAGGATTTCCAAAGCCGATTCTGTTTTTTCATAAAAAAGGTTCACTTCTTCTTCGTAACACTCAGCTCCTGACAAGAAGTGATCCGACTTTCAATGAACATTTTCATCACGAGAACGACAAACATTGGAAATTTAACTTAAACCAACCAGACCATTCTATTCGAGTCGAAAAAAAACAACCCAGACAAGTCATAAGGACATACATGAATGCAATGCAATGTTACACCAAACATAACATAACAGGTAGATAATTGGGTTGTTCCTATTGAAGTGTTGGTGAAGGAACTCATCGTATTTGCCAACTCGTCACTTACTTCCTACTTAACCATGTTTTTATACTATTTCCTCCCAATTGCCAAGTGCCTTCTGGTCCCCATTCTAAATAACGACACGTTTTTTTACTACATACCTTCCTCAGCTGAGTGTGCTTGGGAAAAAACTCTCTTCCCCCAATGAAAAATTTGAGTTCGTGTCTACCTTCTATTTCATTCCAATATATTCGCCTCCAAACAGCAACAATAACAAATAAGACTTTTTCACTTCACGACTTTGACACAACTTAGCTTCAAGAAATTTCCTCTTATCTATTCCCAATTCCCATAACTAAACAACAAAGCACTTCCTAACTTGCGATCCACTTCAAGTGAAACGACACAGGTACAAGTAGACAATCACATTACATTTTTTCTTACGATGTTACCCATCAGGTGCTTCTTTCAAAAGCAAAATCGTAGCAACCTGTCTCTCATGCCTTCTCATATTTTTTCCATGTTTCCATCACACGAAGCAACACAGAGGAAAAGCACCAGCACAACGAATACACCTCTCTCTGTAATCCGAGACCACTCAATGTGCACTCGCACTCAAACTCCAGCGAGACGTTGTTTTTTTCTGAGAGAGAGCAAATTAAAGATTCATGAAGGGAAGGTAAACCTAAGGGAAAAAATACTTATTTTTCTACCGCCAAGCACACCAGTAGCACTAGAGCTCACGACAACAACCTGACACGAAACTATTACTCTTTCTCTTTGCGGAAATGGTAGACGCACGCGGCTTCTTCTAAATTTCCTATAATTGTTCCTTCTAGTCCTTCTACCCTTTTCCCTCTCTGACACTTTTCTCCCTTTTTCCGTTTTTATATCTCAATCAAGTGGAAGAACAAACGGGGAAGAAAAACGACATGTAAATTAAGACTTTAACCCCGGTATCTCCTCCGCCTCTCGTCGTAGGTTGGTCGGACTTTCTTTTCGTATTTCGTGAGAATGTTTTATTTTTTGATAAATGACGGCCATGAATTGATTATTGAGTTTTTCAGAGGTACTGGCCACTGGCTGTTTTTTTCTAGCATCATTAGCGCCAATATAACATCAATAATAGTACCCTGTGGATAAAAGATTTCCCTGTCAGTGGTGCTAACGTATGCTGACGTTAAGTGTCTTATTATTAATGCACAGTATTATTCCTCTGGAATAATAAGTAAATAGGCAGAAGTCTACGATGAGTTATGCCACAAACTGTTTTATAACACACAAGTAAAACGCAGCGGAATATTATGAGCACCTTGTGTTTTTCATTTATCGATATTATCGTAGCACTCGTTGCGTCGTAGCAGTAATTATTGTTGATTAGCTTGCCATGTTAGGTTTACTACTTACCAGTGTGCTACTTTCTTTGTGATTATAGCTAGAGAATGTAAAACTTTTAAAAGGTTTATTCCATTAAAGGAATTCCTTACTAGCAGTGACGAGAAAAACAGTTAATATTCATCTCATTTCATTAAAAAGGAACAAAGCCTGGAGATAGGCATCTTACTTTCTTCGCTGCTGTAAATGAACGTATATTAATCCTTTCAGCCACTCGAGAAAGGAAAACAATGAAACTTTCAGTTTTTCTTCCATTCCTTCATGTTTGGATGAAAAATCCAGTAACAGCGCCCACAGTTCTAGTATTCCACTTCACAAGGAGAGAACGTGCAGAATACCGAGGAGAGGATAAGTACGTAGGAAGAAAATCCTTCAAAATGGAAGACGAGAAAACAATGAGATATGAAGGTGGTATTGTGAAAGTGATGATGGTGACCAACAAACTAGGTCTCTAGAGTCGTTGTCTGAAGTTGCACTTCTCTTTATATCACCAACGAACCACTGTTGCACTTTCAAGAATAAAAGATTCTTCGAGATTCGATGAATTGTCGTTCTTCGACAGCGCATAAAGTTACAATGGTCAAGAAAGTATAGGTTCTTCAGCGGTGGGAAAAAATGGGATGAATGGGAATGGCGAGAAAAACGGATGGATTAAGCAGTTCCCAAAAAATATATATGCGATTCGGGCTAGTTTCTATTCTCGGGAAAAGTAATGCCTTTTTTACTATTATTTCTTCCTCTTCCAAGAAACGAAGTGAATTATGATGATGATATATACGAGCTCGTCTGGTGCTGTATAATTCGTATCAGGTTACAGCAGATACAACAAAAGGGCAAGTATACTTTGTGGAAATTTCCCGAAACAAAACTTCATAGGTTGTTCAGTTCACACGAAATATTTGTAGAGTAAAGTTCAAGCTAATTCAAGAATTTCGAGGACGATTACTTGAGTAAATGGAAAGGTATGAAATAACTTAGAACTTTGTCCATGATCCATTAATCCAAGAATTGGAAAGAGAATTTATCGCTTTTCTCTTGGATTCCAGTCGAGCCACTTTACTTTAAAATCTTTTCCGGAAAGCTACTGCTGACTCCTAGAATCCATTTAAAGAATCTTCAAAATGATGATGCGAGCAACAAAGTCAGAATAGTCGTGGGAAAAAAAGAAAATTTAGTCAACGTCCATTTCGATTTTTCATTAAAAACAGCTAGACCAGCGGTAAACCGAATCAACGTAAAAGTCAAAGTTGTGACTCGAAAAGTTCACGTGCTCACCCTCTATTCTCCACTAACCTAACCAAGCTTTCACTCACACTCACTTTGGCCGAGGAGAATACTTATCTTGAAGAACAAACGAGAAAAGCATGTTTTTTTCCTTTTGAAACAGCTCATATACAATCTCTGACATTCAATATCATGAACTTGTGGAACAAGCGTAGTTTTCACTTTAAACCCAACGCATTTAATTTTCTCTTTCTTCCTCCTTTCTCTCAAGTTGAAATGTCTGGTTTCAACTCTGCTTGCATAAAATCTTGCCCACGCTCTGAAAACCCCACTTAAAAGGTTTACATTAACTATATGATGTTTTCTAACCGCACTCGCATTCACTTAAGTACTCCACTATTCATTAATTTTCCTTTTTTCCGTGAAACATCCTATACTCCTCTCTCTTGTTAGTTTTCATCAGACTCAAGTTCATCACACAACGAGGAAGTAAACACCACAACCTATTTTTCCCAATCCTCTACTAACCACACTCGGAGCAAAAATCTTGAACTGGACGTGCTTCAACTCCAGTTCGCAAGCTGAACTGAAAATGATAACTGACGACGTGTGGGTCGCTCCGTGCTGATCAATGCTGCACACCAAACTACTTACTCGAGTCCAAATCGCAGAGAGTTTTCATCCTCAGAAAACAGTACTCTAGCAACTTCATCGGCAGCTGCTGCGGTGAAAAGTCCTCTTGTGCAACTTTCTCTCTGTATTACACATGTGTATTATATTTTGTGCTCCATGTATACATGCGGGCCAGGTCAATTGCCACACAGATGCATATTTTCTATCGTACGTAGTTTTTTCATATGTTTCCGTATGTGCTGTAAGAAAGTATGGAAACAGGAGTGAATAATGATTTGAGAAAATATTCCCAGCCAAATTGCTCCATCTGCTTTCAACCGGTATATGCCCACATATTTGTCCTCTTATTTCCTGTCAGATTTGTACAAAGATTTGATTTGAAAGTAAGGTAAGCCATGAAAAGTGTAGTAGTGTGTGGTTCAAGGCAGAGAAAGGGACAGAGAGCTCTATTGTTCTCCTCTCTGACACGCTCCAAGGTATGAGACTCACTGAGCTCTCTCCTGTCAATCCTACTCTTTTGCTTGCGCTCTTGCACCAGGGAAGAGATGACTGGTAACCTTTTTTTCTTTCACTCACTCAGATTCATCCACTTTGTAAAAAGTTTTTTTAAGAAGAGGGAAAGAAGCACGACAGCGTACCAGACTAAGAGCAGCAAGTTCTATTGTAGCATCGTTGTATTGGTATTGTGATGGAAAATGCGAGTGAATCCAGACGGAATGCCTAATATCTTTAAAATAAAAAAAGAACTCTCAACTCAACAGGAAAATCCTGGTTGCTTTCCTCTGTCTTCTTTTTTTGTTTCTCTCTCTCTCTCCCTCTCATTTTCTCCTTTTCATCCAGCCATGTATCATTTATTTATGCATGCATAAGATTTCACTTGAGGAAGCAATAAGGTACATGGAAGAGAGATGGGGAAAGAGTGAAAAAAGAAGAGAGAAAATTTCTCAAAAATATACATTTCTATTATATATAATGTAGTTTGACACAGCTGGGCCATATATTGTTTGCATTGTGCTCTACTAGCTTTTTTATCCTCTCTCTCTCTCTCTGTGATAATAATATAAAGGTACTAATAATAACACACACAAATCCCATAATATGTGCCAACTGCTCTGCGATCCATATTTATGCAGCCCACGAGGTTGTGAAGATGTTCTCTTGACGAGCACCAATTCACGATCCTTTTTTCTCCTCTACACACACCCCTCCTGTCACGTATGTCATAAATACGTAACGGAAATGACGAGACTGCACATACAACATATATACAGATTTTTAAATAGCTTCCTTGCTTTTGCTTTAATAGCACACGTTCTTATATACCACCTGCACATGAAAGAGTTTTTTCTACGACCACCCTTGAATACTGATGTATCGGCTTTTTCGTAGCAATGCTGGTAAGAAAATGTACAAAAATAACAAATGTGTATTGTTTTCATAGAGAATATCTATAGATCGTCTAACTTCCCATAACACGGAAAACTTTTTGTTATACACAGGCAATTTAATATTGCACTAAAACTTTTCCTACCTAAGTATTCCTCATACCTGAGCTGCTCACCTTCCACCTACCAGCACTTTCACTATTCAGCTGTATACAACTTTCCAACTTTTCCTCACTCACGCTCCCTTATTCTTTTCCCATTTTAGTTGCCCACTCACACACACTCCCTTTCTCTTTCCTTGCAACTCCCACTGGAAGCACATGCCATCCTCCAGCTCTACTTCTACCACAGGTAAAAATTTATACCGGCTGAGAGTCTCTGCTTTGAAGGGAAAAACGAGATCTTGAGTTTCGATCTACATAGTTCGTTCCATCCATTTCTTTATAGAAATTGACCTAACTTGATATATTTCCCAGGGAAATGGGACTAGATATATGTCTACTTGGAAAAATACATCTGTACAATGTCTTTTCACTTTCACTTCATATTTACAAAAAATCTATTTCTATAGTATAATATACCTATAAACGTTCTCTATATATAAACACAGCCATATCCTCCCCTTTCACGTATAAACACTCAACTTCATCGATTTTTCCCTCTGGTGAACTTCAAGTATCATATAATTGAGTTGCCGCCAGTGGTTTTATGTATATTTCCCCAGAATCTTATATATTTACCTAACTGCGCATACTATATTATTGACGCGTATCTAGACACACAATAACACACCATTCTATTGAAATGGCTTATTGTTTCAAGAGTAAAGTTGTAAAGTAACAATTTTTATACGTGCCATTCTTCCGTCGGGAAGACCATCAGCAAGCTGGTAAATACAGGCGAATAGAAATCAAGAAAGAGAAGTAGTTATCAAGAGAAAGTGCATGGTTTTACTCTACTGAATATTTAAAGAAAGACGAGGAAGTACCGGGACTCGTGTCTGTTTAAAAGCTCATATCATTCATTTCCCGTTCTCATGTACGTGCGTACGTGTGCATCCTTAATAATATTACATGTCCCAGATTCCCCTCTCATGCATTTCGGATTAGGAAAAGGAAAGGCTACCGTCATGATTCAAGAGACCGTGTTTACCGTTAACTCTCATCAGCTTTAACCGTATATCACGGCAAGTTACACAAGTAAAGATGAAAGTACGAACATTGTTTGTTCACATTCCAAGCAAACCTCTGTCAGTGGTTTTCCACCATAACGATGGTATAATATTAAAAATCTCCGTTCTCTGCTCTACTGACCACATAATCTACTTACACGTAGTTGTAACAAACAAAAATGCGATGAATATCACGTTCCATTATATTCTATGAATATAATACATTAACTTCATCACGGAATACTTAGAAAAGAGAGGAAGTCATGGAGGAAGGAAGGTTGTAAAATCTAACTAAAAATTGTACATGCCTGCCTATCTGATGAAGATTGGCGTTGGAGTTAATGAGCACGAGAAGAAAGAAGATGGTTTCTAATGGATAACTTTCACATGAGGGAAAGCATGAGAGAAAGGAAAATTTAGTGATGCAGAAATTCATGTTACAGCTAGATAGACAAAGAAAAGTATAGACAACGGTATACTCATCTCTTTGCAAGTGTTCCTTAATTTTTCAAAGCATGCTACAACAACTTTTACTTTCCACATATTCCTAGTTCGTGTGAGCCACAACACAAGTCATGGCATACAAAGATAGTTAGCTTGTGGTTGTGTATTCATTTTCTCTCTCAATTTTTTCTTCTGACTTGTAAGTGAAGATGAGCCCTCATACTGGTTGACTGAAGGGATTCTGATTTTGAGAGTAGTAAAAGCAAAGTAGTAGTGACTATTCTGTTCAGGGCATTACGGTTTACTCGATGTTGACAACATTTTCCTCAGTGTTTTCTAGAACAAAGAATGCCAGTGGCAAAGAGGAGATTAAATGTGGCGTATTGTGTAGTTGATGATGACCGTATATACCACACACCCACCATTATTGACTTCAATGTCAGTCTTGTCAACTACAGGATAGTAGTGTCTGTAGAGATAGTAAATCCTATTTAGAGCGCCGTAAAAATGTGCCATAGGCTGCAAGTGAAAACGACAGAGGCAAAAAACAAATAAATAAATTCCTGCTGAGATGAAGTGATCGAGATAAAAACTCACAAGGAAAAAATGGACTGCACCAGGGGTTGTCAATAATATTCTGAAAAAACTGACTCCACCAGACATAAAACCCATCTATGCTTTGATTACTCACCCTCCAATTGTATGCCCGTGGGTTTTGCTAAAAGTAAAAAAAAAACTTGCTTTCATCCAGTTCTTCAAGCGGAAGAAAGCTGCTCATGCATTATCTTTTTTCCACATCTTCCGTATCACATGCAAAACCTCCGTAAATTCTCATATCACTGTATTACTTCGTTTTTGTATGCATATTTATTACACCTACGAATTTGCATATACCGTCATAAAATTAATGTCTAGCTCTGCATGAATAAGTATAAATATTACCATATACACTGTGAGAACTAAAACACTACATTAAAACTTTCCCCTGTCAAGGCAAAAAGCATGCCATGATGTTTAAAGCCGATACTATCCACGTGCATGTATTTCAAAGTGACACGCACTGATTTCAAAATCCTATTCGTAAACATAAATACGATCAGATATTTTCAAAAAAAATTGGAAAGAGTGAGTGTAAAAATCGAAATGAAATTTATATTGTCTGATTTATCACACACACAGACAGGCACGTACTCTGCATGGAGTTGGCTCTGCAAATTAATAAAAACGTCAATCCAGAGAAAATAGACGGAAAGCTTTGTATCTCTCCCTCGAGAAAGAGAGAGGATGCGGTTGAGTCTGCAAAATTTTGTTTACAGTCTCATCAAGCTTCATGGAGATTTTTCCCCGGAATTGATTGTGAAAGAAAGGAAAAGAGAGCAAGTGGTGTAAGTAGTTTGGAATATTTACATATATACATTTATTCGTATAATGAACATACGCTTTCCCTTTACTTAATACCAGTACCGGTATGTATATGAGTATAGATTATTATGATGATACACTCTGCATAATACATGAAGTGTGCAAATACACTTTTTCTTCTTCCTTTCCAACCCCGGTGAAATTACACTAGACGGAATAGAAAAGCATGTAAAGGTGGAACGGATACAAATCGCATGAAGTATTATGCCACTCATATATACCACCCACATAAGTAATATGTATGTATTAGGTCACCCCGCCGCAGATGCTTGTTTCTTTTACCGAAAGAAGAGAATACATCCAGAATACAAATAAACAACGATGTGAAAGTCTGTACATTTATACTGTGTGCTGATACATATTCACTTTTAACCCTTCTCATATTATCATACCAGAATTCTTCAACATTTTCCAGAGGCACGTCCACCAGCTAACATTCGTGGGCAGAAAAGTATCCCATTACACATTTCACAGCGTTTAATGTATCCACCGTTTTCTACACTTTTCAAACCGATTGAATCACCAATACCAAAGTGTAACTTTCTCCGTAGTTCCCACAATCAGACATAATACCTTGAAAGGATGGAATGCAATACGAAGATTTTTCTGTGAAAAGACTCCTTAGTGACACATTTCCCTGTCTCTAATGCATCATTAGAAAATCCAAATGACTTCCAAGATGACGGTATTAATCTTGTACCCTTCTCTAACTCCATCTCTTTTATACTCATATGAGATGATAGTAGAATCTGGGGAATATTGCCTTGTACAGTTGATTCCTTTCAAAGATTCTATTAAGAAGCTCTTCACTAACATTTTAATCAGACGAGCAGGGAAAGAGGGAGTGAAGGAGATTTTCCTCTTCTAGTAGTAAACTGTCGGGCCGGAAATGTCGAGGAGAATCTGGTGAGATTACTTGATTCAATTGTGCAGCAAAGTACAGCAGGACCAGTACTCTAGAAATAAGAAGTTATATATGTTGTCCACGTCAAACTGATGAAGAAAAAAGGAGTACTGCCCTTGGGTAGTTGTGTGTATTCGTAATAATATAAAAAAAACATTTATAGATACTTAATACATTATAGCACATTGATAAGTTTCCACATATTTCTTATTATATCCCGTATACAGATTTGTAGACCTTTTTTTACTTAGTTTTTACTTTACCTCACTTTCCTCTATTTCCGAAAAATACGCGTGTAGTGGAGTAAAACGCTCGCAGGTAGTCTTGTAATAACTCTTCCTTTCAGCCTACATTTTTCCCCCTTTCTCATCCTAAGTTACAACGGCCGACAGAAACGGAGAAAGTTTAGGAGTGAAGATATATAACTTTTTTTATTCTTTTTACATCAAACTTGTTGTAACAAGGTTGACGCTACGGGCTACACGAGTATAAACAGCTATCATGATGGCGATGGTCATGTTCAAATGACTTTTTGTGCCTTGTTATGACGATGCTTGGCACACGTCGCTTCTCTGTCATCTTGGTTCTACCTTTGAATATGACACTCAATCCTGTCTTGAATCTTTTTCCTTTGAGCGGGTATCCCAGCGTGTGTCATAAAGGGGAGGAAAGATCAAAAAAAGTGAAATCAGGAATGTTTTATAGGCATATGAGGATGCTGTATTACATACGTTTTTACTTTTATATTCATTCTTCCATCAACTCCCTGTCTGACTTGATTTTAGAATGGTAAGAGGAACATCATAAAGGAAATTGGGTTTGAGAATTTCCGCTACTTATTCCGGTCTCTCGTCTCTTGTACCATTGCTGAAGTATATGAGGGTAGTTTTGTGCTCATTTGACGCAGAAAAGGAATACGATAATCATGACGTCGTATTTCATCTTTTCCCCATCGCTTTCCTTCCACTTTAACATCCATATACTTCTTCGCTATTTCACAAAACTACAAGGAGAAACCGTCAATCTGTTGGAGAATTACTCTCATGAAGAAAATGGATATGCAGTCACACGTGGAAAACGCGCAAGTCTTTAGGGGGGTAAAGAATATGAGTGATGGGTATTATTATGAATGAGTACACTGACAATGTCCTGATTGAATTGAACGAAGAGCGAAATTTTCAAGAAAGGGAGGCTACTCTAATATCCTTTCTTTTGGAGTGCAATAATCAATTTTATGTTTGACAATACGTGTACTCGGCTGTACACTTCCGGGGTATGAGAAGTATGCACAGGAGGAAGGAAATTTGGAAGGCTTACATACCTCATTCCGTAAAAGTAGAGACTACACTAAACGCTTTCTATTTTCACTTCCTGACAGTCACGGATGTGTAGCGTGTGAGGAATTCAATAAGTAGAGTTGAGTAATGTGCAACAAGGATGAAATTGGACAGATACTGATTTTGCATATTAGCTGTATTGAGCTAATATAACGTCACTCCATATATATTAAATATTATAAATATAATTATAATAAAAATTATGTTGAATGCAAGTTATTTCTTTTCAGAATTGAATTAGTAGATATTTTTCCTTTCCCAATCTACCGTTCATATTCCAGTAATACCCTATGTCTGCTATTAAGCCTTGTAGAAAGAACTACCTGAAGTTCACTACAGTCTAACAAATTCAATCTTGCATGAAAAGATGAGAAAGTATTGATCCAAGATCCGTTTGCTAGACACCGTATATCAGAACAGCTTATCGACATTAATTTAATTAAGTTCCTCCAAAGGTGGTCGTGCCGATGATTTTCAGCCTGCCTGCAAGCAACTACAAGTATCAGAAAACTTACCACGAGTGGTTTATTAAAGCCTTAAAGTACACAGGTCTACATTCTAGTTTAATCCAAGTGCAACCCCATCAACGTGACTCCGGTGAACTGAACTACTTAATTATATAAAGATTAGGGAGGATGCAGATTGACGATGAGGAATGGCAAGAACTATAACAATAGAAGGCATTACTGCGCTGAGGAGAACAACCCTTTTGTGGAAACAGTGCCATTGTATAGGAGAATATGAGGGAAAGTAATCACTTGAGTGTAAGAGCTCTTTTTAATCCTCCGACGGACCAATCGACCGCATTCCTAAAATGCCTCATGCTCGCTCTAAAAACCTTTGAAGGTAGAGAAAACTTCAAAGATTTCAATGAGTTCCCCAAATTGATCGTAGTCATAAGGCAGACATGTATGACATAATAGAAAATGTCTGGCATGTGCTATTCATACTTATACCTTTATGCCACCTATAACCTTTGCTTAGGTGGATGTGCTCTGTCGAAGAAAAACCGCAGATAAGGCTTGTATTTTCCATCAAAATTGCTGTTTGTGCATTTTAGGAATCCTCTTCATTGTGATTGTGAAGGATTTGCGACTTAGGCAATTTACAGAGTGGAAATAATGGGCTGATTTCTGAACTACTAAAATCTCGTGTCTGGAGACCGACACCTACGCCACGCCGGTCTTCACCCATGCTAAGAATTACTCTCAGAGTATACAGCAGATTTTGAAATTTTGCACATAATGATTTTGTCTAGTGTTTGCTGAGATTTCTGTGAAAACTGGTGAATGCATGAAATGGATAGGATAAAACTACATTTTCATGAATGTGACATTGCTGCTTTCCCAACCTGTTCGGCTTGACTGCCTGCAGTAATAAAATTGAAATGAGCTTTACTAGAAATCTAGCCGTAAGATAATCATCGAATGCTTTGTCCGGTTTTTATTTACGAAGCATATAGAACCATGTGTGACCAATAACATTTTCCAATTCATGCAGAAACACTATTGTGATTCTCAAGCAATGTACTGAAAAAGCATCGTTCGCAGGAAAAAAGGCCTTGATGGAAGGCCGTTCTTAGAATGAATGACGCATAAATAGACCGTAAGGTTATTGTTGGATTTCAATCCAACTTCCCTTCTCCACGGCAAATAAATTCTACTTGCCTACACAAATATTGTCGGAGTGGAAGAAATGTCACACATTCTTGGAACTCGCGATCAGAAAGATCACACATATTTTTGCAGAAAATGGTAAAAATCTATAATTTGGATCAATCTTCACTCCATCATGAAGTATTTACACGAGAGCCACTACTGTAGACACCTCTTCTGCAAAATACAAACCAAGTGAACAAAGAAAATCAGGGAAGCCAAGTAGACGCTGCATCGCTTCAAAGCGTATGACAGAAGGTTGAATTTTCTTCGTTAGGTGGCAGATATTACATGTTTAGCTTCGAAAAACCTAGCTTTCCGTTTGAGACTTTCTAAAGCATTTCATCCCTTTATACTTTGTAGAGTCACGTTCCCCTTTTATCTATTACAATACAGCCGGCTAAGAACTCTGCCGAGGAAAACATGGAGCTCAAATCCACAGCTTGGGGTTTTCTCATAACCAAAAAGCGTCACTCACAACAGCAGCTCAGCTAGATAGAGGTTGACTCAACATGGGAGTATTTCGGGTGCATACATATTGCATACTATGATGATGATGATGATGACTATGTATGTATAGAAAAGACTCGATGATTAGGTATACAATGTTAGCTCGCTGTTTCCCAAGAAAAATATTTTAAAGCAACGCAAAAAATCGTTTCTTCCTTCAACAGCTTTCAGTCTCAATGTAAATTCAGCTAAATGTGCTTGTGTCTACAAGCCATACACAAAAAGCCCTCCAAAGGGGTTGCTCACCCCCAAGATATGAAATTTTAAATATGACTCAAGATGAGGATTTTTTTGTTCATATGAACGGTCAAAGTTCGAACTTTTTCTTATTTAGTCGTAAAAATAAGGAAGAATTATGGAACCCTCTAAACCTTCCCTATATTTTGTGGGGGTATCTGCAAAAGTTCATTCCCACCTCAACCCATATCTTTAGTTTGAAGATCCCTTGTGTATGTAGCCGAGTAGCAACGCGTCTGTGTGACGGGGCAGGGCTTGGCACTTTGGCGTTGGTTTTATGAGCAAGGGTCCCAATGCATTTCACATGCGAGCTAACAATCTGCTCTGCTTTTGCTGGTCCGGTAATAATACCTTACATGCACATATATTTTCACTTCTCTCTGGGTATTTTTTTCCTTATGAGGTGTGGTACAGAGTGGTATGTGTAGTGTAAAATGCTCACTTCGGTTGTATGTAGAGCTAAACATGAGTTTTTAGAGAGGTGCACATACTTGCATGAAAAGAGTACTGAATCCAGTCCAAGAGTTTGTACATTAGATATATCTAATCTAAAGCATTTCTTGACTGCTCTCGCTTTCAACAAGCTAGCAAAGCAAAACCAACCCTCCAATTCTTGGAGAAGGGGTCAGTCACGAATTCTATTCGCTTTTGTACAGGATACCTTGCATAAAAGGCATACACAATATACACACCGGGTTGTATGTGCAGCTACCACCACCACCGCCACTCTTACTACCGAAAAGTATCAATAGCACAATGCAATAACGAAAAAGAAAGAAAGAAGGGGAATTAAATGACAGTTTGTGCTTTGGTTGGATTTTTGGAAGTTGACAAGTAATAAGAAGAGAACGAAGACTGTGTACATGGTCTGCCACACTATATATAGCTAAGCTACTACAATTCCACTCCATACTGTCTTTTTAAAGGAGAGGGAGAGAAAGAGAGAAAAAACTCACCAAACAAGCAACGATCCATCCATATTATATTTTATATTATTTTTTACCCTAAGTAAAGTAAGTAAAGAGCGCACAGCAACAGCAGCCAAGAAATTATTAGACGAAGGAAAGCGGCCAGTACTTACTTACTTTTTCTACCACACAAATATTATATATTATAATAACATCAGAGCATCATCCCAAAGTCAAGTAAGTTAACATCACATAATATTAATAAAATACTACAATAATCATCTTCCATAGGATAAAGCAAGAGTTATTTTTGTGGCTTATAGTGCAGTCGTTGTGAGTGCTTCTCTCTTCCTTTTCGTAGGACAAGATACATTCAATTTTTGTTGCAAGTTCGCTTTGCTAATCGTGCATACCAAATATATATAAAAGAAACATCACCCTTTAAGGAAATCCTAGTATCATAAATACCTCCTACTACTTACATTAGCCACTAAAAGAGCAAAAACCAAACAACCCTTACTTACGTTACTTTACTATAACACAACATTCCTAAATAGCATTTCCCAATTTAACGTGAGTAATAACATTTTGTTTTTTGTTGAAGAATTCGCTTTTTTTTCTCGGATGCATACCATACATTTGATTGAATATTATTGTGTGGTGGACGTTATAGCTTAACTGCAACAAAGTAAAGAGACCTAAAGCGTGTAATAGTAGGCTCCTTTTCCCTTCCTTCAACTTCTTATAAGTGTGTGTATATTTCACATTTTTTTCTTCTCTCTTCCTTGCGTTGTTACTCCATTAGATTTGGCAATTTGTGGAGCTTGTGAGTTGAGCCAGTGTGCAGTATGTGAATATGTGAATGCATGCATGCGTGTTTGTTCCCTACTTAAGCTGTTAAGTACCTAAATACTAATCAATGCATGTGGAATTGGGATGATACTGACTTATTTTCCTTTTATGTGCGCTATATGCTTTTCTTCCTCCCTTTTCAAAGCTACTCCTTCGCTTCGTCTTCTCTCTTCCTCTGATATAATAGGGCTCTGTTTGTTGTCTGCCTGTACAGAATTAGACTGACAGAAGAAGGAGCAAAGTCAAGTTGAAAACAAGTCTTTCTCTCAGTTAAAATACCATAATATATTTTTCGAATACCTACACACACACACACATACATCATCAACATTCACCATTATCATCAATATACAAAGAAAATATACACATAAGCCAAAAACTACCACA
Source organism: Sinodicranocentrus sp. ZH6 (assembly GCA_027743935.1). Classification (NCBI taxonomy): domain Eukaryota; kingdom Metazoa; phylum Arthropoda; class Collembola; order Entomobryomorpha; family Entomobryidae; genus Sinodicranocentrus; species Sinodicranocentrus sp. ZH6. Next base: position 47,939 of record JAHZNA010001571.1, read on the forward strand.
TAATAGTTATCATCATTATATAGAGCAGCTCTTAAAAGCGAGAGAGAACAGATACACACAAGCTATACAAGCTAATTTAATTCTTTTTACCGATTTTTCTCTCTTCTGTCGAAGAAATCTCTCAAACGTGGTGTGGTACAGCTTAAGATAAAGAAAAGATACTTTCAACTCAGTCTTAGTAAAAAAAATACAGTCATAAAAGGAAGCAGAAAACTTCACACATTCTTTCATATTGTCAAACTGACGAAACTGACATAGTACTATTACACGTAAGTCTGTAATTTTCAAACTACTCAAATATCTCTTAACTGCTACTCTCTCAGTGTTTCATCTTCTCTTTCGCACTTCAGTCTCTTCTACAATTGTTGTTCTTACAAGAGCTTTCGTAGATAAGTGAAACATTTAAATACTACTGCAAAACGCTATTTTCTTTAAAGAAAAAATAAATATTTCAAAAATCCAATTTCCACATAAGTACAAGCCAGTGTGCGTGTACACCTCTTAAAAATCACCACCTTCATCAACATCAGAACAGAAAAGTGTCAATTAAGCAACCGGACTCATCTCTTCTTCATTTTGCAGAAAAATCTTTTGTTGTAAGCAAAACGACATTAGCGACTTCTTTCATTTCCACTCCTACTTGGCGTGCGTGTTTTGTGTCAATGCAACAAGCACAATAGAAGAGTTGAGTAGTAATACACAGAGGACGGGACAAAAAATAAGCATCGGTTCATCAGTTCACTCTCACAATATCATACGCAAAAACAAGCTGTTTACGCGTGTGTTTAAGTAATAAAAAACGATAGCGGAAAATCACAGTGAATCTGCAGAGTTCAGCATTGAGCGTCCTCTCATCCCTCAACACACACATCAGCATCAGATAGAAACGGCAAAAAAGCAGGTGCGCCAATTTGACAAGTTTTGGTATATGACACTTGCGCTCTTATTTCATGCATGCAAAATTTTTTTCCACAAATGTCACTTAAAAATGTTCATTGTTACATTTTAAAAATAGTTGATGCCAATGTGGGACTGTGTTTTTGTTCATTTTTTTTGCTATTTACTTTGATTGATGTGCTGATGAAGTACATAGATTGGTCGGATGTTTTGTTGCCTGTTGCGTTTTTTGGCACGCAGAGAAAAGAATGCAGTGGATTAGGAGGGTTTTTTTGTAGAGATTCCGGAGGAAATAACTAAATTAGTGAGAAAGATTGTTTGGATTTTTTTGAGGGAATGCATTGTTAGTGGTTTCATGTAATGTGGATTCATGCTTGTGTTCGAAGTTGTTAAGCCTTTTGTTTGACGTTCTTTGCTAGCTCGTGTGTGAGGTGAGATGCATGAGGTGGTTGGAGTGTAGATGATACTTGGATTTTTTTATGTTGCTGAAGTTGAATTGTGTGTAGAAGTTGAGGGAAAAATACAGAAGGAATTAGTTGGTCACGGTTGAGTTATTTGAAAAATTGCATTATGCTTTTTTGATGTTCTCAGTTGTGAGTTGCAGACTTGTAGTATTGTTGCGTTTAAGTTTGCGTCAGGTTGCACAGTTGGCTCTGAATTTTGCGATTACTCTGTGGCATACTTTTTTTATTTTTCCTTTCTCTGCAAAAGATACAGTAGGTTATCGAGCATTGTTGTGATTTTGTTTGTTTGTGGAATAATATGTGATAGTTAAAGTATAGTTTTAACAAAAGAATTAATTTTTGCAGGTTGGTCACAATGTCAGCTGAAGTTGAAAGCAAGGGGACTATAGAGCAAGAGACCATCAAGACGGAGGAGACAGTAAAAAAGATCGATGACAGTCCTGTGAAGGAACCTCCAGTGGAGAAGGTGGAGGATACTAAGGGAAGTGATGAAAAGAAGGAGGAACCGGCAGCTGAAAAGAAGGAGGTAGCACCTCCACCACCAAGGGTGCATAAGCAGGATTTCCAGCAGGATGTTGTCTATTTATACCAGTTCTGTCGGACTCCCGTTCTACCGTCTTTGAGTCCTTATTGTCTTAAGGTTGAGACTTGGTTACGGCTCACTGGACTTAACTACGAGGTACTTAACTTTTTTTCACTGTTATTCAATGAAAAGTAAAAGTAGCAAACGTGCCTTCTTTGTCTGTGCGTGAAAATCATCAGGTTACATGGTCATGCATTTTATCGCCTTATGAAATATTTATTGGGCGCTGTACTCTCGTGAAATTGGAAGTGTAACGTTAAAGTCGTCATAAAATTACAAATTCAGGTCTTACTCTATCGAGAATGTCGTAGCGTTTCATTTCAACAATGCGTTAAAATGGCTAAAACATTGAGTATTCTTTATGAGAGGTATTAACTTTCAACTTAGCTTCGTGAGAAATGTTTAAAATCAATTTGCTAGGAAGCCAGTTAGCCAGGAAGTACAAATCCAGTAAAGCTACCATGAATCCAGTGCGTGTGACCAAGCCCTTTTTTATCTTTATTGTTATACATGCACTTAAAGTAAATAGACTAGGTATACAAGGACGATACGGTAGGAAAGAAAAATGATCTTGGCATTTGACTGTGATTTCCTTATACTCTCTTCCATGGTATATAATATCACATTATCACATAATATCTGTTCATCATCATCACTTTGAAAATTGAAACTGTCTTTTATGGACTCGATGCAATCTGTAAAAGCGGAAGAAAGTTATTTTAGGTACATGGTCGCCGCAACTCTATAAAGGTATGATTATACCGATTACGAATACTTTATGTAATTTCTTATGACCCGTGAATCCAAACAGTCAACTTCTGTGTGTCATTACGCTAGTAGCCAGCCACTTTATCTCCAGTATTTGTTTTGTTGATATGTTGGTAGGTCAGAAAATGGTCACATCAAATGCATTTTTTTGGTGGAAGTAAATATTGAACGCTGAAAGGCGAGACTAGACAGACCACACCCCAGCCCTGAACTATCATATCATGTGCATGTTTCCTTAGGTTTGTGGAACGAACGAATACATCCATTTATGTACACGATGTTAGTAGTTTCGGAAGTAGCTATATGTATATGACTGCTGCTTGTATCTGGCTGTTCCTTTCTCCGCGAACGTCATACCGGTGTTTGAAAGAATTGGAGTTGGGTTGGGAGACTGACAAAAGTGTGAGCTGAACGACGATGGTAGCCTAACCCGATAACAGAGGGTTACTTTCCAAAGTAAACAGCATCACATCAGTTGCATTTAACGTTGAAGTGAACCCTGTGCATACCTAATTCGGAATCATAGGAAAATGTATGTATTTGCATCCTTATATGTATTTCCTATTCAAAATTGGTCGAAAGGCCAACAACATTCGTTGAAAACGTGATGCTCAGAATAACGTGTAGGTAAAGTTTTTGGGGAAACTCGAAGTGCAAGAAGTGGAGCAAGTCTAGCTAAGCTGGAAAGATTACACGAACAAATGGGGAACTGCATAAGTATAGGCTTGGAGCAAATATTGAGGACAGCTCCATGGCCAAGTGTTCATCACGCTCACTGTTGGTGTTGCTTGGTGCAGGCAGTGGAATTGGGAATGCTTGATAGAATAGAATACAGGAATATCTGAAGGGTATCAGAGAATTTTTTTACTGTGTACTTGTGCATGCGATTGGGGAAGTATGAAACTGGCAGAGGCATTTTGTATGTTACTTTTGGTGGTTAGTTCATTATATATTGGAACAAGTGTGAAAGAAACTTACAGCACTGGGATACAATGCATACTGCTGGCTGATCCTTCTTACTCTTACGTGACCATTTCAATGGGTAAGTTTGTAGGAATAATGCAAGATGCACATTCCGGTATGACTGATGCTATGACCCGCCGACTATTGTTTGTTAATGTGAATGATATATGCTGAGTTGTCTTGTGAGAAGAATATGTTATAATGCGCTTTCGTTCCAAGTCGGATTTGTTTCGTACAACGAGTCAGGCAGAGGTATTGATTTTTTATGGCAAGCGTCTTTTCTGCTAAAATCCCGTATGATTTTACTTCCAGGGAATTCCCGTAATAATATTATTTCAATGAGGGAAATAGTTTGTTTACGCTTTTGTAACATGGATATTCTTGAGCTGAATAGTATTCGAATTTTGACGAAAACTCGCAACTTGAATGTATCTGCTCCATATCTGGACATTTTATCTTGAGTTAGTCAACAAAATTGAACTATTATGAATACATAAGCCAAGGAAAAACCCCTCCTTGTCCAGTCAAATGCGGTCATTAACTGAACTTGTGTACAAGTTTCTGCTTGGTAGGGTATTCTGAACACATTTTCCACGATTTCCGTATGAGTCATATGACAAGGTGAACGAAACGCAGCTGCATGACAGAATGGAGAGGGTCTACTTACCTCAATACCTAGAAAGTAGAACACCTAAATAAACCTAAACTTTGTAACAAATGTGTAATGTCTTAGTTGATTTGACTTAAAATTCATAAACTCCAATATATCTAATTACTTTACTTGTTTACTTTATCTTCAAATTACAAAGATCCTCTTCTGCGTCTCTGTAAATCGATTCTTTCATTTTGTAACTAGACCCTTACGCATAGTCCACTAATCGAATTTTTGTTTAGTCAAGCTTTCTATAGCGAATGGGGATAATGATATGCTTGATTGATGAGTAAATGTATAATGAGTGCAGTTCTTGGAAGAAGAATATTTAAGAGTTATGGAGATGGAGATGGTATACTTTTGAGATATTTTATACATGGGTTAGAAAGAACCTTATATGTGTCATAAAGTCAGCATTACATGTACGATGGAATCCGATGCATGCACGTCATGAAAATCACGATGCAGTGCTTACTATCAGTACCGGGAAGGAGTAGGGATGTATGTCTTCGACACGGAGAAATAACTTAACTTATTAAGATTAGATTGTAAAAATGCAATTAGCTAATCGCTTAACTGGACTGGACTGGATTCATGGATTCAAAGGTTGGAGACGAGGAATTTGAGTTTTACTACTGCTTATTGAACTTGGTGTGCATGCTTACACGTGCACAAGCGGTTGATGGTCATGAAAAAGGGATGTTCACGCATGTTCTTTTCTTTATGACGCATGTTTACGTTGCTGCTTGAAAGAATTTATTTTGGGAACGCATACAGAACATGAGTATCATCTCGTCTCAAACTTCAGTCTTGTGAAAAAGTATTAGTCTTTATAGATATAAGATATATACATGTAGCAGTAATTGAGAAGAATTTTTTGTTCCCAGTGGTAGATTTGGTAGAAAAAAGATAAGAATAATAAATGTCTTACGGAGCCTGACGTGTCTATCATCTGCGTTGTATCCTTCGTTAAAATATCTCGACTGAAATGTAAATAATGAGAAGTACAAAAAAATTGTGAGGATACATTTGGCATGTTATGTGGGAAATGAAGTGTGTGTAATCTTTAATGTATGAATTTTGTAAACATTAAGATATTTTCTTGATACTACAGAATGTTGATCACAAACTGAAGTTCAGGTCGGCTAAAGGTCAACTTCCATTTGTGGAACTCAACGGAGAAGAGATTGGTGACTCAGCCGTCATCATTAACAAATTGAGCCAATCTTTTGGAATTGATCCTGATGCTCAGCTAACAAAGGAAGAGAGAAATGTTTCACATGCACTCATATCAATGATTGAAAACCATCTCTGCTGGGTGTATGTGTACTGGCGATCAAAATATCCCGATGTCATGATTAAAGTATGTAAACACTGTATAATATTATTAATGTTCGAAACTTCAAGTTTAAATCCTAGATTCGTTTGCTATTTGTGTTTAGGGATGCAAACTGAGCCTTCAACACGCTCTGGGATCACGGATTCCAAATGCAGTTCTGAATGTAGTGTTTAAGTTGACCTACTCTAGGAAAGGCGCAAAGAAGGTAAAAGCCCATGGACTAGGAGTTCACTCTGCTGAGGAAGTGCTGGAATTCGGAAAGCAAGATTTAAGGGTGTTGGAAGAGACGCTGGGCGACAAACAGTTTTTCTTTGGCGAAAAACCGAGCAACGTAAGATTTTGCATAACATATGGCGTCTTGCCTTTTCTATTTTGTGCTCTGCTCACACATGAAAATGATTATTTATTTAATTTACAATGTAGCTGGATATCGTTGCATTTGCCCATTTGAGTCAAATCGCCAACGTAGATAAGTGTGTGGAATATGACTTGCGGGATTGGATGCAAGAAAACTGCCCCAACCTTATGGGTCTTTTGGAAAGAATCCGTGAACGTTGCTATCCTGATTGGGAAGCAATCACAACTACTTTGAAGATGAACACGCACCTTCCTGAGGAAGAGAAACCGGAGGAGGAGAAGGAATCAAAAGAGAAGGAGGCTACAAAGGAAAAGGAGCCCGAAAAAGAAAAGGAAGAAATCAAAGAAGAGAAAAAGGAGGATACAAAGGAAGAGGAAAATAAGTAAAATAAAATAAAATTGGTCCATTGGTCATAAAAAAAGAAAAAAAAAATATGGTATTTAGCCATTGTCATCTGTTTGCCACTTCACTATATCTGTGTTGTCTATGCCGCTGTGCGATTATCTGCACTAAGTTTTTAAGCGTCATGTAGTTTCAGAATGTTATTGTAAAAAGAAAGATTGAAAAATCAGCATGTCCAAGTGCACAGACTATATACTATTATATGCTATATTACTCTGATGTTTTTGCTCATGTAATTTTAACTAGGCGACTATAACTGGTATTACTACTATTACTATAATTATTGTTTTACATGCAGACTATGTACCGTTCCTACGGATTGCTTAAGAATGTTGCCGCTAGATTAAGGCAGTCACAGAGTTGTATTTTAGTTTTCAAAGTTTATTTATAAGAACCGTTTCTATTTTTCGGATATTTTGTTATATTTTTACCACGTTATCGTTTCATTTTAGTGTAACCACTGACTGTTATTATGATAGAGATGAGAGGTCTAAAGTTAAAGCACATAGTATGTTCCATGTTGCTTCAAATTGGACCAACGTTACAAAGGGAAATATTCTCAGAAACTTTTACTCCGATATAATTCTCATCATGGGCAGAGTAGAAGCATAGCATTAGCAGAGATATGTGTAGCTTTTGCTAAGCTTTTGTACATTTTATACTTCTTACCTTTCAAAATGTGAATATGAAGTTGTAAGGAAGAACTTCTTCTATTTTATCTAGAACTGTTATGTTGGCATATTTTAAACTATACCCATAGATTGGATAAATCATGAATGTTGATGTACAAGGAAATGGAATGCTCTTGTTTTGTTTTGATAGATATGACATACATTATTATACATATATATATTATATAATTCTTATGAATTTTAGCTCTTGTATTGTGTGCAATGAATTAGGCTTGTGATTTGTGAAGTTTCCGTACCCAGGCTTCCGGTTGCATGTTGTGTGAACCTTCAAATCTTCACAACTTATATAAATTGTAACGATGAATGTAATCAATGCATTTATACTATATAAACAAATGTGAACAAGGCAAAGCAACTGACATTAAAACAGCTTAGAAACACGGAACGCGTTGGTAGCAGTGAGTCTAATCATTTTATTCATTCATTATCATTATAATATAATTTCGTTAGATATCATTATTAGATTGATACGGTACGTTTCACAATTATATCATCGATATCATTATCATTGTATTGTTGAGAAGTACTACAGTAATCTATAAATACAACTCTTAACACAAAATTTCATATCTGGGTGGTATCATTCAAAAGAGAATACCGATATCGGACACATGATCATGCATACTCACACGTACTTATATGATCATGGTTGTATGCCAAACAAAAGTCTCCGATTTGCCCAGTCATACAAATATATGGCATGGCATTGTTTTTTAATATTTTTTTTTCTTGTTCCAAAAAAGTACATACTAAATTGTTTCCATATCGGACATCCTCCGTCCGACTCCGAGACATGTTATGATGACAAATTAAAAGCTGGTGCTTTTCTCTATAGAGAATTGACTCTTAAAAAAATGTTTAACTTCCCTATTCAAAACTTTGTCTGCTGCAGCTCCTCAGTCAGTGTTTCAGCAGCTATTTAATATAGCAATATTAAGAACTAAAAACTGGTAAATCCAATATGCTATATATTAGGTACCTAACCACTACTCATTTTATGAAACGATAGTAATCAGTCATACGCATTTATTACAGTAGACATTTGATTCTTTTTTTCATTTTTATAACAGTATCCCTAAAAAGTTTGAATTGTTTTCTAAGCTTTAAACTTTTTAAGATTTCAATTCACGGGTAGGCTCATACATCCTACGAATGAAAAACTACTCATGTCGAGACAATTCTCTGATTACGGACATTCTCCCTGTAAATATATGTATAACAGAATACCACCATACTTTTTCACTTCATCAAACCATATAAACATTGAGTTCATCACGGCAATTCCACACATTTAATGTAGAAATTAATAATCAATTCAAGATATTACACTTGATTCCCATGTACAAAAGTAACTTGTATGTATCAGTTTTATCTTCTAAATCCTAAGTTAATAGAAATTACAGCTTCCTTCGAATCGAAGTTCTACTAATCTACATCTATTCACGGAACATTACGCTTTACATTTCAATCTTTAGCAAGTGTTGGTAAACGAGAAAGTGAGAATATAAACAAAAGTATGAGTGCTAAAAAAGAGAAAGAAAGAAAGGAAACTATTTATACATTATAATACGTTTTCCTCGAATGCAGCCAGTAGTTCAGATTGCAAATTCATGTCAATCTGGCCAGCCCTCTGAAATGTGCAAACCAGTCATAAATCACATTAGTTCAACTGTAACAATGATAAATGATATATTAATTAGCATTTTCGGTTTTCATCAAACACAAAGCCACTTACCGCTTCCCTACGTCTTCTCTCCTGCTCTTTCATACGCTGTTTCTCCCTTTCAGACTTTTCCATATCTGCAGGGCTTCCAGATGGACTCATTTTTATAGATTCAACTCTACAAAAAGATAGTTTCGTGAACACTTTAATAAGTTTGATCCGTATACAAAGTAAACCGAACCTTAAAATTATGAAAAAATTAGCTTTTCACAATAATTACTTTGGTGGTAGTGGTGCAGGAGCACCCTCAGATTTGGCAGGTCGTCGGGCAGGTCTGTCCATGACATCTTCGTCAACCCGTTTATCCTGCTGCTCATATCGCATCATTCGTTCTTTTTCAGCTTGTTTCCGTATTTCTTGTTGCTTTTGACGATCCATTTTTTCTTTAGCTTGTTTTTTAAACTGCTGAAATGAGTCCAGAGTTGTGTTACGATTAACATTCGCAGGACCCATTCCACCAGGATTTTGTTGTGCCAATGAGGACCAAGCTGCTTTCATAGGCCCACCCTGTTGTGCCGCGATTCCTCGAGACTATATTATAAAATAAAAGATTCACATCTATTCCGAACTTACATACATCCCACAAATCTAAAAAGTCGCTTACTGCATTTATATCTTTGAGACAATCGGCGCTCATCGGAAGATCATAATGATCCATTGAAGAGTTGGACTTGGGAGCATTGAATGCTGTAAATGTAGAAAATGTATGTTTTTATAATAGAGAAACTCATGGTACGATTTGCTTGATTTCATACGAGTAAATTCTACTTAGTTTTACTTTTTATTTCATGCAAAAATATGCATATAGCTTTAATAGTGATTAAATGTGGTTGGCATGCATTAGGATATTTTTGGCATACGCTAGCAAGAAGCGTTCAACGGGTATGCCAGTGAGTAACTTGACTTACCGTTCATATTCTTGTTAATAGATGCTTCATCATGAAGAGACTCTTGACTTGATGCACTCATACTACTCTGTAGTGAGAGATTTAGAGTCGCATTAGCGTTCTGCATGATTCCTCCAGAGTTATGCTGGGCCATAGGAATCATACTAGGCGCAGATGTCGCGTTCACTACTTGGTTATTAGTTCCCAATGAATTTAATGCGGCATTGCCTAACATTCCACCTATCAATTTCAATCGGGAAGTCATCATGCATTATCTAGTATTGTTAGCCAATTTGTTAGTTATTGATGACGGTACTGAACAGGGAGATTTACCTTCCGTGCCAGAAAATGAGTTGTCAGCATTAGATACGGGAGGGGCTGGATTGCTATTCACACTGGGGAAATTAGGTCGGTTTTGGGGCATTGCATGGGGCAAAGTTTGTCCAACCGATCCATTGTTAAGTATCATACCACCAACAGGTGCAGCCGGAGCTGTGTTTGTTGGCTCAGTTACTGATGACACGACCTAAAATCGAAAATAGGCCCCTATGTAGGTTTTCTTACAATGAAGAATAAAATCCCTATCATCACGAAAACGGAATCGTTCATACCTTGGTTGGAGATTTACGGTTCCCTTTCTTGGAAGAGTCGCCTACAAAAAACGGAATACGAAAGCTCATGTCATGTGAAATAAAAATCAACATATGCGTGCAGAAACATTTAGAGATTCCTGCTAACTTGTCTATACCCGTAAATTTCTCAGTGTACCTGAATGCCCGTAACGAGTGCAGAATGTGATGTAATAACATAACAATCAGAATCAGAAGTAATAAAATTTAACGTTTTCAGTACTTGAAATTTTGAGACTTTATAATTACCATTGTTCCGATCTAAAACTTTCTTAGACTCTACTGCTGTATTTTATGTACAGTATTTGGTACAAATTGTCAGTATATATATTACAACTTACACTTAACAAACATACTTTTTCTTCTTACAAGTTACTTTTTTGCAACCTTTGCGGTTATTATAGATCATAATAACAATCAACATTTATATTTTTAACAAATACTGAATACCTATTCTAGTTAAATAAACAGCTCAATAGAGTTAAAATAACAATGTTGCTCAGATTTAACAGTTTATGAAAGTAAATGGCGGGATAAAACAATAACAATAAAACAGAAACAAGTACTCAAGATGCACTTTATTTATACAAATACAATGTAGATGCAACTGCAATCCTGAGCAGAACACAATTTGGAGAAAAGGACTACGCACTTTTCGATAGGAATTTCTCAACACCTGCCGTCAGACTGCATTTTGGAACAAAAGGGTAAAAACCTAACTAACTACCGGGAATGTTTCTGAAATTCCATTTGTCATAATGCACCGTAAAATGGAACATATCCAGGCCTCGAGTGCAATGTGTGTCTTCATAAAGAACAATTATACAGTTCTAAACTTTAAAAATTTCTCTATTTTAAAATCCCTAAAACTACATAGATGTGTAATGTCAAAATTCAAAATTGTCATCTAATCGAAATTTTCATTATTGTTGCTCGAAGAAAAGACAATGGATAAATTCACAAATGATATCGTCCTGGGAAGGTCTTCTTGACGAAATCTTGTTCTCGACTCGACGGCCAAGTTAAGAAATGAATCACCTATCAAGAATTTAGGAAGGTATAGTACATTACACTGTGTACTGTGTACGCTCACTGTCGCTCACATAAATCGTGCGTTCATATTACACCTCTGTGACTGAAAATAAGTGCGATGAATGTGAAATCATGAGATAAGTACATATTATATTGGTACATCATAATTCTGTAAACGTGCTTACGAACATGCTAATGTCATCAGATGTGACGTTCCCGTATCACACTAATCAATTAACCAACCATGTTTTTACGATACATGCACCAGGCTAAATTCAAATTACATTTAAAACTCCCTGAAAAGTTTACGAAAAAATTTAAAAAGTAGTAGAAAATATATATGTGAAATGCCAATACAATAGCACAGTAAAATAGGGACTAAATTTAACTATTACACCAGCGGAACAATTATGCAAGTTATATAACTATACAAATAACCAGTGGTCGTGGATGAGAGTTTTTCCTTTCGTACCAGCATTTATTATGAAGAACACCACATTCTGCACTCTAGGCTATGATCCTACACTTTTACCCTGATTGAGGCATAGGACCAGACCAAAAAACGCATCCTTATGCAAACACATCAGTTCAGCGACAACAACGCTCGTATCACTCCTCAGTCTCCTATGAACGAGGACAGGTATACTCTTTAGTTTTCTTTTACGAAACAGCTCACTTACGACATGAGTTTTTTTCTTTGGTTTATAATTGCTCTGTAGTACGTAGTATTAAGATACTCCGTATGTGATGTAAAGAGACCTGAGGAGTTCGAAACATTGTTACTTGCACTGACCTCTGTGCTATTCCTCGTATGAAAACCAATATCAAGTATTTTATGATAGGATCTGGTCAGCGGATACATGATATTGGAAAACGTATTAACCTGCTTCCGAATCTGAAGAGTCCGAAGAGGACGACGAAGATGATGAACTAGACGAATCAGAGTCCGATGAAGAAGATGACGATGCTGATAAACGTTCACCACCAGCTTCATTTTTTGTGCCGTCACCTGTAAGTCATGAAATGTACATTAGCTCAAGGAGTACATATAAACTCACTAATGAGTTATGAAATGAATTACGAACATAAATAAGAGACATTGAATGGTAAACGACCAACGGTAAACGGTACCTTTCTTTGCCTTCTTGGTATTTCCTAAAGCTCCTGTAACATCTTGTAATCTCTTCTCGAGCTCTTGCTTCTTTTCTAGTTGTTCGTCCTTTCTTGCAGCCGGAGTTTTCTTAACTGTTAAACAAGCAAAAATAAACTTCATTTGACTGTTGGAAACTTTATACACTTTAACTTGGACAGTACTGTAACTGAATCGCTACAACTGCGCTTATTACACAGCCATAACAAAACAAATAATAACGCCTGTAAAACGCAATTTAAATGAAAATAAGCAGACATTTAGCAAAAGCCAACTCAAACGGTTGTCTTCGAATCATTGCTTTACCTGCACCAGCCTGACCGGCACCAACGACACTATTTGCAGATTTCTTTTTATTGGCTCGAGACCCAGTCTTCTGCTTCTTCGCTGGAGGTGCACCAGTAGCAGCAGCAACTGCAGCGGCAGCTGCTGCCTTTTTAGAGCCTTTAGGCGGTTTGGGTGTAATTGGAGCAGTGGGGCCAACAGACGATGTAGCCCCTGGGTTAATCGATGAAACTGGAATACCGATTTCGTCCTTAACACCGTGTTTCTTTTTCTCTTTCCCTTTTTTAACGCTCTTTTTTTTGTTTGCACTTTGTTCCATTAAAAGTCTCATCTGATCTTGCATAGTTTTCAGCTGTTGTGACAAAGTAGTACATAAAATTATCAAGGTATACTATCAAGGTAGCAAAACAATGATCTGCACATAAATTGACTATACAACGTCATCTCACCTGATCCTGCAAACCCATGAGTTTTTTGGACCTTTCCTCTTCTGAATCATCAGTCGCGCCACCGGATTCTCCGTCAGAATCACCACTTTGTTCGGATCCTTCATCTGATGATCCAGGCTTGGAATCAGGAGGATCATCCGGAATCTTGGCATATTTCATTTCGAATACATCTTGTAGTTTTCTGGCCATTGTGACAACATCATGATCTGGTGGATTGTACTTGTAGCAATTTGTAAATATCATCCTGACATCCCCTGCAAATTCTGCTCCACTTTTATAGTCTCTATTATCCATTTTTATCTGAAAAACATTCACACTCTAGAGTCACAGGTTCAAGAGCTTAGGAAATACACGCCAGTTATCCGTCTGTCGGTTCATTACCTTCACAGTTCCTAAATCCATGGGCTTCTTGATAATATCATGATAGTCGTGAAGACCTAACAGGGCAGCATCAACAGGTTTGTAGAAAGGCCATGCGTAAGCCTGAAAACAGGACAATTCATTAAATTTGTGTACGTTTACATCCCACAGTTGAATCTAGTTGCAGTTATTATTTATTAGAAATGTACCGAGTGCTTCTTTGAAAACAACTCCTTTAAGATTTCGTTACAAGCTTTTAGCGAATCTTTCAGTTTTTCTTTGGGTTTATTAATTAATGGTAGCTGTACAAGATCCAAGTCTTTATTAGGCTTCTTAATTTGTCGTCCAGACTCACGTCTTGTGGAGATCTTTCCAGCTTCTGAAGAAACATGGCCAGAATCCATAAATGAATTTGCGGAGGGAGTTGTTGTGTCAGCTTTTCTTTTCACACCCTTTTTCGTCTGCATTTGAAAACGAAAGACGGAGTCACATAAATGTGCATTTAATATGTTTCCCACACATTACGTCTGTCGGTATAAATATACCTTAGCAGGCTGTGCTGGTAGTAAGACAGCGTTCGTGACCATCACTGAGTTGTTACTGGCCGGGCCACCAAACATAGCGGCACTTTGTTCCAGACTATGCATTTGATTTTGAGATACGTAAGGAGTTGGCATCGGCGGCACCACCTTAAAATCACCAAACGTTCAACATGGGCAATTAATCAACATCCACCTATACTTAAACTTTAAACCTATGTGAAATGGAATTTTTTATGACTTACCGGCGGAGGTGGGACTGTGGAAGGGACCATGGATATTTTAGGTATATTGCTTTGCATTACTGATTCGGCAATGGCAGAGGATGTGGGTAGCTGCGGTGGTAGACCATACGCCGGTGGTGGAGGACGCCCAAGAAGGAGGCTAGATTGCGAAACAGGGGTCACGGTTGTTGTTGTCGCAGAGGGCATTAGTGGTTGTGTTGATGTGACCGACGCTATCCTTGTTTTTGGGCCAACGCCAGCTGCTTTAGGTCCCACAGCAAGACTTCCCCTCTTTTTGTTACCTCCAACTAACACGAACCGCATTTATTATTACTAACACATATTATTCCTTATTCCCTTCCAAAATAAAACCCACCTTTCTTTGGAGGAGCGTCAAGTCCACTTTCTTCTTTTGGCATATCTGCCACCTTTGTCAAGAATATCTTTTCCAGTGTTTTTGCCATTAAGACTACATCTTCACCAGGTTTGTTGTATACGTAACAGTTCGTAAACATGGTTTTAAAATCATTCAGACATTCTTTCGCGCTCCAATAATAATTGTTTTCAAGTCGTTTCTTAATTGTGCCTAAATCCATGGGACGCCTAATTATTTTATGATAATCCTGTAAACAAATATAAATCATCAAATTCGTAGTTTGAAATATTTGTATTAACGTTTCAGAGCAGAAGAGTAAGCGAATTGTACGAATAGGAACCGAAAGTTTCAAACTTACGGGAATTTTCAGTTTCACAGCGTCTACAGGTTCATGGAAAGGCCACGCAAAATTATGTTTCCACACAGACTTTACAACTATCTGTTGAAGGTAGCGTAACTGATTGGTCAATCTTCCAGGCCTATCCATCGTAGGTCTAAACATTGGCTGAACGACACCGTTAACTGGCTCGACATAAGGTTCATCACGAAGCGGTACGTCATCGCCCGGCGTTCGGGAACCTATGATCAAACGCATAATATTTTTGCTTTTCTAATGAAACTCCAATACTTCATTATTACACATGCACGGAAATCATCACAATTTTTACCTAGTGGTCCTCTATCTGCCATTACTGCGTCAAGCATTTCTTTTTTTAAACTACCATTTGCGTTTTGGGATTGAGCTGCTAAGTTCAGATGTAACTGTTGCGAATTCATCATTCCAACATTTGCTGGTTGATGAGTGGGCTGAGTTACGGAATTACTTCCCATGTTAGACATGTTTCCCCCTCCCACGTGGGGCTAAAATATAAACAAAGATTTAATTAAGATTTCTCATTTATATTGTTAGTTACATCGCGTTCATATTAGTACGAAGAAACTAAATCGGAGCTTTCTCTATTGGTACTTGGTAGATCTCTCAATATCCATCCGTTGGATTATAACTGATAGTGATAACCAATAATTAACCAATGATAAAGAATTTTTGTACTAAGAATCGCTGGTTGTTCATGAATTCATGACTCATGAGTGAACCTGGACCTAAAATCGAAAAGCATTGCTACTGTAACTGATTACCATCCATTCTCTATTCATGAAGTATCGTAAAATTCGTTCATTATCTAATAATTACAAGTATTTCAACATTATTGCATTATCGCAATGATTTTCAATATTTCAATTGTTGACCTTTTACTTTTGCATCATATTAATCAAATAAAAATCCATACATTGCTACCTAATGACAGCGATTATAAGACAAGTTACCAGACTATATATTCTAAGGTTATAACAGGATAATGAAATTCTAAGATATGTCAATATAAGGTAGATAGAAAATACTTCATATTTATAAAATATATATTGACGCGTAACATTTAAGTAACAACTAAAGAAGCAAGACAAGATACAAGTTAAAATTAAAACTCGGGCTATGAATGTGAACAGCTGATGTTCGATGCATCCGCAAACTGAGAAACAAACCTGAGTGAGTAAATCGTATGGTTAAGTCATAAGTCAAGGTCATGCACGTGCACGGTGTCAATTTTTTTTAAAGTGTCCGATAGTCAGTAACTAATAGCCTTAAAGCTGGTACCGGTCTTCACAGATAGTGTCCTCAGTGTCCTGCTCTACTCTCTGCTACTGTCGACAGAACGGACAATGATAGATAGCATAATAATCTAGACCTTTACAGGTTCCTTGCCATAAAGTCAAGTTCTCTCATTTGAAGACCGGGACCGGAAATGAATGTTATGCCTCCCTAATGGCTGATATCCTCAACATCATCATATATATTGTCTTCCATTCCCTTTCAATTACCATATTCAAGGTTTTGCCGACCTCTGTTCTGTTCGTCACTGCGAACTGTCATATAAGTAAATATGTCAGAAATCAAATGGAACATCCAGTGTATATAATGGCGCCAAAACCTTCTACAAGCCTAATCAATAAAATAAGTATCTAGTTTGGCGTGGAATCCTATACGAATTCTTCCAAATATGTACTTAACGTAAAAATCTACGAGAGCTCAAACATTTCGCTTAGCACCAAGGTGGGATTATCGGATCGTGCCTGTGCCTACCTAAGAAAACAATGAGAGTGAGGTAGGTGTGCAAGCATGTGATGTTATTGTAGGTTTCCAAATCCTTCATTTTTAACTTACGAATTTCTAGGGAAATTTAAGTGATTTCCAGTGATTAGTGATCGGCTCCCTTTTTATTTAATACCCATATGTACTTTCAATCTCCTATGAAATGTCCTCATCGAAGACTTACTTTCATATATAGCTTGGCATCCATTACTCATTGAAAAATGATGAATGAATGGTGTAGCGTGTAGCACTTTGACTTACACATGAAAATTCGCTTCCAGTAATCCTTTATTTTTGTTCCGACGAATCCAATAAATCATAAATATGTCCGACTGTTTTTACTTGAACTGCACACGTCCCAAGTCCCAACATCTACTAAATGGTACACGCGGCAGCCAACATTCACATTCACAACTACAACTATATTTAATTTAACTATACTACCCGCGTACTAAAACTACGTTGTAAGTACGTGTTAAAACGACGACCACGACGACATAATCCCAATAATGTGTATGTGACGTTGAGATGATTCGAAGAAGAATTCCATTAAAACGTTGAAACAATGTTACTTTTACGAGTGACAAGGAAAGATGATGTATGACGGCAACAGTTTGTTTGTACCATTAACTGTCACTGTTTGAGACTAACGAATGGCAAATCTTAAAATTACTAAATAAATAACCATCCACGTTAAAGTAACTAGTCACAAGTAGAGCAAGGGGTTGAAACTTTGAAACTAATCTTTGTTACTGAACTGTTGACTGTATATACATCAAAGATTAATACACAATTTTAAAAATATTTTTATTTTTTGCATTTTCAGAAACATGAACAGATGACAAAATTCAAATTCATTGATTCTGAACTCCTCACTTTTCACCAATTTAACGAGTTCGGTTTGGTGCACTAACGTCAAATCACCGAATTACCACCTTCATTGCCTTAGTTTATCCATTAAACAAGGCTTCCAGCATGTGCTGGTGCAAGTGAAACATTTAAAAAATATCCAGTTCAAGAGAAACATTTAAATATTTACGGAAAAATGTCTTTTAGACAAGTCTACCTACAACTAGACAACAACAGAGTATCTATTGCTCCATCTCGACTACTTGCGTAGTTAGGTAAGTATATACATATTACAATATATATACACACTACACAGTTTTCAACTTGAACATTTAAGTCTCAACTTTTCCACTAAACTTCTAATAAACTTATTGTGAAGCGATAGATTTTTTAATATTTTTTTTTTTACTTTTGATTAGAATATTCAGGATAAATACAAATACACTCTCGCCACTACACAATAATTGTGAATGTGATGCTTTATGCGATGTGCTGCTTATTGGATTGGTGTTGTTTTCTTGCGTTTTAAATATTATTTTTATCCACTCCGTCCTTATTCCCTTTTCCGTGTTTTACTCCACTATGTATAAGGGTATTTAGTGAACGTTTTTTAATGGTAATTTTGAGAGGAATATTGTAATTAGTAGAATATTTTATTTTTTAAAAAAATAATATTATTATTACAGTAATATAATAAGGATGGAGAGAGAGAAGGGGGGACTTTGGTTATTATGTAGGAGATATAAAGGAGTCAGCACAACACAACTTCGTATATATATAATGTACGCATTCACATAACAAGCATCAGCCCAAGTTGGATCAAAGAGAAGCAACGTCTTTTTCATACTTTTCCTTGGTTTTTCTTCTTTACTTGATACTCAAGCTTGTTCTCAGTGAATATAACTGTGGGATGTTTTAGTCCTCGTCGTCGTATACGGATCGTATCCTTTCGTACTTTACGGAGATTACGTATACATATCAACCATCCAATCCTAGTCTAGTTAACAACATTACGCTGTCGTTAATACAGAATCACATATCCAACACACAACGAACGAACAACTATTGAATGCGAGGAGAGAAGCTTTGGTGGAGCTAGTGAGCACAGTTACTAAGCCAGAGTGGATGGAGGAATATCGGAGAAGCTCACTCTCCCTATAAGGTAGACATAGACTAGACATACACATCATCAAGATCGAAACTGAACGAGAAGAGAAGCAGTACTCATTTTAATGGTGTGAGATAGGGATACCGTCTGTAAGATATATGTACATTTATACATGTACCGAGTTTCCAAAATCGCTTTCGTGAATATGCCCGTGAAGGTATCTCGATGCTCGATTCTCCTTCATAAAATAAGATGTGCTTCGTGTTTCTCTTCTAGTGCACAAGTACACGTATGTATAAGCCGAAGCCGACTTTTGGATGTGGATTGTACTTATCGCGCACACTGATTGTGGATGTATATTTTTTTAGCAATACTTACAAATTTTGTATATAAGGTACGCCCAGAACTTAGGATAGGATATAGCTACCCTCTGAAACCTTCGACATCTTTGTAATGCATAATTGTTGTGAAGGATGCACAGCACAGACGAGACAGAAGATCTAGAAAATCCTTACTGCCTACCACATGATACATAAAAAATATGCGTTCCTGTGCATGTTTTATGTGGAAATGCGAGCGAAACGCGATAGAAATAGCGATACATCATGAGAGCACAGATGCATATGCCTTTAACCTCAGTAGTGTTGTTAGTTGTTATGAGATTTGCCCTCGTGTATCATACATTCTGCACATAGCTTCCCAAAATTTCAATTGTGTGCAAGTTTTGCTATATGAGCACATATTTTCTGTGAGCAGCTTTATGTGCAACATGAGATTCTCCTTGTGCTGCTGTGGTTCTCACTCTGTGCTCTTACTGTACATGTAGCTCTCATTGTCACCATTCATGCCTTTGCTGAATTTGCTGTTTATACCTATATTCTTTCTTCTTGCACACACTAGTGTGCAGCTATGTGGAGTGTGTACTTCGGAATAATTGTTTTTCCTGGTAAAATACCTGAATACCTTCACATAGTGATGAGAAATAATACAGCCAGAATGCACACACGCACGCCCAACATTTATTTGCTTCAAGTTGCCACCTTCAATGTGCCTTGTCTAGTATTTGCTTTGTAACTTTCGTCCTTCACTATATCCTGAGATTTCTCAGATTCTGATTGTGAGTATCCCATTCTTACGACAGGTATATATATGTACTTACCATCTATATGGTAAACAACAGGAAATAAAAAAAACTACGTCAAATCTTCTTTCGTTCACTTCACTATGCATACACGTTGCACACATTTACGTACTAACAAAAAGAAACCAATATGACGACCCTGTCCATGTGAACTCATAGTTTGCTCGTATAAGGTTTAAATGGTGCTTCTGATCGGCACGATCTCTTTATTGTCTTCGCCACAGTTCATAATATCACCAAATACATTGCCACAATTCCACGCACCCTGACGAGTCATTTAGCCATCTATATAGCCACAGTGGTGTTTTGTTTGTGGCAAGGCAATGTAAATGAGATGTGGTCCCAACCAAAGACTTGATATATTAAACATACCTTTTTCCCCATACTTTAATATTTAATATGTTTGCCATCCTCGCTTACACCTACACTTACACCTGGCTTCTTAATGTATGCTTATGCATATTTTTTGTGGTAATTTCACTAAAATTTCATACTGATTTCTGCAACGTGTAAAGAAAATACGCTTTATGCTCTGAATAATGAGACGAATTAGCATTTAACTTACGTATATCTATATCGAAACATTTGTTGGTTTATGAACATGTAAGTATCCATACAGTACACATGCACATGCACATCATCGCATCCCGTACCCGTCATCGTCCATGTAATGTTTTAATGATTTGTGCTTTGGTATCTGCGCTTGGTTAAAGCAGGCGCAGAATAAAAAGGCAGTGAGACATCGTCTGCAAAAGTAGATTTTTAAGTTATTAAGCTAAGAAAGGCACATTCTCACATTCACATAAATGCCCTTGTTCGTCGGGTTTTACCATGGTCATATTTTTTAATTCATTAGCTATTCGGCGCTCACTTCCAAGTTACATATTGGCTTGTGCAATTGTATGGCGCAATTCAAACATGAGCATTATCACTACCATACCATGGAAGATCTCTAACCTCATCATCACATATATATCGTTAATATATCTACACTACGCTACTGACAACAGATTTCAGAATGCCGGTTATCCTCTGTGAGACCAACAAATTCAAAAAGATTCCTTCTTTCAATCCACTGCTTTAACTCTTTGCTCTGTATTATTTAATATTTATGGCTGCTTCATTCTCATTCTCATATCATGACTATGACTAATAGTAAATACATATCTTCAGTTTTATTTGATGGTGCATGTGCATAGTCCACAACCGTTCCGGTTTCACACCTTTGTTCACGCTTACACTGCATATTCCACTGATGGATGTTGCTAAAATTTTCAACTTTAATTCCACATTTCCACCATTGTTGTGCATTCCTTTGTCTTATCATTAAGAGTGTCTACTCGAGAATGGACTAAAAGGAAAAAGAAAGTGTTTTATGAAAACTGCCCAGTCTTTTGCATACAGTAGTGGGATGATTCTGGTAAGTAATGACCACACTCACTACACACACCTCTACCTTCGCGTGCTTTCAGCGAGACACAAGAGAAAGAACCCGACGAGCAATTCTCTCCTTCGACTTCTTTCACTTTTTTGTGTATAAAACTTTCACGAAGGGTATTGAGCAGGGAAAGAGGGTACAAAGCCGGGCTATAAGCAACAATGCTAAATGATTTCTCGGTACTCCTCAGGATACATCATGTTTCTGCCCACTCGTTCCAAACGAAGACTCCGTGGCGCAATTGGTAGCGCGTCTGACTCCAGATCAGAAGGCTGCGTGTTCAAGTCACGTCGGGGTCATTCACTTTTTGTAAACGTATGAACTTTAAAGTACTTTTACAGTGGATTCTCGACTAAACTGTCAAAACTCATGATCCAGCAATGGGGTCGGAGCAGTAAATGAAATAATACCAAAGAAATTCCTAACAATTTTGGCGTATTGGATAGCTGCACCGTAACTTTCCAAGAAAGTTTTACGGGTTTTTTCTCCCGGTGAAAGTTGCCGAGAATTTTTTGGCAATACAATATGCATGCATTATGATAGATATGAAAATAAAGTGAAACATTGAATTCAAGGAAGTATATCTTTTCAAAGTTGTACCATGTAGTTTTTAATGTCTGTTGAATATTATAAATGCACCAGTAACGCCAAACTGGTATGTAGTAAACAGTGGTCATTAAAAGCACATTTTTGTTTCCAAACTACAGAATATACCGCTTGTTGTGAAATCCATGTGAAAACTATATAACGAAAAAACGGACGAGTTGACTTGTCAGTAAGTCAAAGAACTATTATAGTTATATAACAGTTTCTCCTTTCTTCATCATGTATAATAATATATTGAATTGAATAAAGAGTTACATAATAATTGTTAAACGTACGTAGATAATAATAATTAATTATTTTTTAAAGTTTTCAAGTCTGGTACATCAGTGACAAAGAACAAGTTTAAAACATTTTTTGCTGTATATCGTTTGTTTGGTTAAAGTTACCTAACGTAAAAGACTTACTTATCATCGCACACGTACAAATAACGATATTGTATTCATAGGACTTAGAGTTATGTTAATAAAATCTAAAAAAATGACTTTTATCTTTGTATAATATTAGCAAAATCTCTGAGGATATTTTGGAGCTCATGAAGATTTTTCTCTTGTATGTTGGCTTCAAGTTTTGAGTTAACTTGCATCATTTGGAATCTCGACACTGGACTCAAGGTTTCTGCATATTTTTGTCCCCACAAAAGCAGGATGTTAGCTTCCTCTAGGATTGGAATGAGATTTCCCGTTGAACAAGTTAGCGTCGTTATCATTGCATCCAAGGCTAGCCATTTTCTCACCATTTCTGAGCGATCAACTAATGCGCCAGTACCTTCTTCGTAAACTGAAAGCACATCAAGAGTTTTAATTAGCGTATTTATCTCCTACATTTCTAAATCTTGCAGTGGCATGCATGTCACGTGAACTGCGAGCGTGAAAAGCTTACTTCGACTAGAGTAATCTTGCCGTTGAGAAGGAGTAGCATAAATAGGATTGGTCTTTTTAGTTGTCATCGGTTTGGAGGGTATTGCCGGCTTATCATTTTCATTGGAAGAAGGTAAGGGGGGCCAAACCCGTTTCACGCGAGTTACTTTAGTGCCGTCAGTCTTTGAATTCGTCTTCGAAGATTTTTCGTCCGTCACTTCCGTTGACTTTTTGCTTTGCTGAAGGGCAGTTTTCTCGGTGCTTACATCTCCACCCTTTTTACTACGATCAATTCCAGAAGACTTCTCAGGGGAATTATTCTTCCCCTTTACAGGGTCCGTTACTTTACGTGAGCTCAGTCCATCAGTTGAAATCTCTTTGGTCGGATTCTTTGGTTGTTGCTGCTTCGAGTTGGTATCTGTGCTGCCGCGTCCTTGCTGACCCTCCCACATTTTTTTAAGGCTAGTTATGCTACCGGTACTAGAGCGCTTTTCCTTCCCGTTCTGCTCCCCATTTTCATCCGATTCTGGAACTACTGTGGGCCCTGGCTTTGTATCTGTGTGTAGTGCAGGTGCAGGAGATGGGCATTCATTGCCACCGTCTAAGGATTTGGAAACTTTGCGCAAGCGTGACTTGAAGCTTTCGAAATTCTCATGGGATTGAGACGCAGTGTCTAGGGATGATGCTTTGGTCAGTGATCTATCCTCAAAATCTATTTGCTGACCTAATGAGTCGTTATCTCTTCTTTGCTCCAGTTTTACATTCTTTACTTTCAAGCTTTCAAATATTTCCGAAACTAGCTGCAACGCTGGCGAATTGGATGGGACTGGAGAAATGTTTTCTCTTCCCTGTAATTGAATTACCATCTTGTTTATCACATTAACATTAACCGTACTTTCTACCTTTTTAATCTTTCCATATAAATTACTAAAATACTCACTTCATGTTCTACCTCTTTCCCTTGAGAAATTCCATTTGAAGGAGTTTGTGATTGAGGCTTTTTCGTTTTCGAGCTTTCTTTGATTTCAGAAATGAGCTTCAGTTCTAAGGCTTCTTTAAGCGATGAGGCGGACGTACTTAACAAAGGGTTCGCCTCTAGAACAGGACTATTTGACGTCGATTTGCTACTCTGCAAGCACGACATGTGAAAATTACTGACTAACGGTTTTCCTAGACCAGACTCAATAGGAGATTTATGTCGTGCTCTGGGAGAACTTGTTTTACTAGGCTTCGTTCTGCTAGGGGACATGATCTGTAAATGTTAATGCAAAATAAAATATGTAGCGTGCTTTCGCCACCAAAGAAGGCGACTTCGGTCTTAGGCAAGCCATAAAACTCATAAAACTGGTGAAAGTAAAGTACAAAAAGAATTTTCACCTGCTTGACTGGTTTGCCACTTTTAGATTGCTGCAGATTTGCTTTTCTCAGTAAAGCAGTTTCCAATGCTTCAGCATCAGTCGCAAAATCTGCCGGAGCCTCCCCTCCACCCGTCAAGGGATCCTGTCGCATGGAATCTAAATATGCACCTATACGGGCACCTTTAGGGAGTGTGCCATACCGGTTGATGGCTTTTCTGACGTTAACTTCTTCAAGTGCAACAACCTGTTATGAAAATAACATTTTCTTCATTGTATCTTTCTCCATACGCAAAAATCTTTCAGTTTATAATCTGAAAGTACTGCCTACCTGTGGCTTAGAATGATTGTGGGAAAGTTTATTCATCCCCAAGTGATCTTTCATGGGGTATGTTCTCGACTTTGCGCCTTTTCCTCTACTAGAAGATCTGTCCCGAAAATCTCTCGTCGTCTTCATTTCAGGTACAGATTGGGCCGTATCTGAAACCTCCGAGTCCTCGTCGGCATCAGCCCCGCTCAAATCTGCATAATCTGCATCAGTCAAGTCGGCGAGTTTCTCAAATGAGGCATTTTCCCGTCGTCGAATAAACTGCAACTCCGCGGAGTCTTCCAATCCGTAAGACTGACTATCTGGGTCAAGGTCGCACTGAGAGTCTCGGAATGAGCTTGTTCGCTTAGGAGGTGCTGGAGCTTGCTTTCCCTTTTTATTACGCCTCATGATGGGTGCTCCACTTCCAATATGATTCATAGCAGCTTGCTGGCTTCCAGTGAAAGTTGAAAGGAACACGGAAGATTGTTGGGAATCTAATAGCAAAAAAATTGGCACATTCACTTACTGTACATCCATGTAAACGCACATATATATATATATGGACTAGCTATTTGGAACTTGAGTTGCAAGCGAAAAAAAATTGATGTGTGCCATATATCACAAACTCACCGATAGGTATACTATCCACATGTGTAAATGATGGGATCATTGGAGGGTCGATCATGTCTTCATCTTCGTAATATTGCACAGGTTGCATGAG
Source organism: Sinodicranocentrus sp. ZH6 (assembly GCA_027743935.1). Lineage (NCBI taxonomy): Eukaryota > Metazoa > Arthropoda > Collembola > Entomobryomorpha > Entomobryidae > Sinodicranocentrus > Sinodicranocentrus sp. ZH6. The sequence continues at coordinate 73,245 of JAHZNA010001571.1, forward strand.
GGAAACTAGTGTGGCATGAATTTCCCAAAAATGTGGCCTATCTGTAGCATCCCATTTCCAGCAGGATTTCATAATTTCATAAATTATTTCCGGGCAGCCAGGAGGACAGTCCATTCTGGATAAAATAATATTTTTTGGTTTTTAAATTTCCAAGAGTAAAGAAAGCTATTCATCTCTGATGATATGAAATTTCATTAAACGCGTCATGTTCACCATAGGCTACACCTACCTGTGACCTTTCTCTAGGGCATGATAAACTTCGGTGAGATCGATTCCAGGATACGGGGACATTCCATACGTTGCTATTTCCCACAATAGAATTCCATACGCCCATACATCACTCTGTGGATTTCCATTCAACCCACCAATATTATTACTAATTATTCGCTCAAGTGCACATATTCAAGGATGCGTGGCAGAGACGTGAAAGAGTGATATATTATGTTATATAAAAAATATGGATTATCGGATATACCTTTGTTGAGAATTTATTATAGGCAAGACCTTCAGGAGCAGTCCATTTGATCGGAAACTTGGCTCCGGCATGTGCAGTATACGTATCATCACGCATCAACCGTGCCAAACCAAAATCTGCAACTTTTACTACAAAACTTTCTCCTACTAAACAATTCCTCGCGGCTAAATCCCGATGTATGAAATTTCTAAATAATAGCGAAATGGAAAATTAGTAGTAGACATATGTTCACATAAAAAACTCTTTACGGGTAGAATAAACTCATTCGTGAAGTAAACATTGGAAAATACTTCATACCTAGATTCTAAGTACGACATAGCTGACGCAATTTGAGTAGCAAAGTGAAGCAAAACAAGCTCATTTACAACGTTCTTGTCGCAATTCCTAAGATAATCTAATAGATTCCCGTTTTCCATGAATTCAGTGATGATGTAGTAAGGAGGCTCTCTAGTGCACACGCCGATGAGACGGACAAGATTTGGGTGCGTCATGGTTTTCATTATAGCTGCCTCTTCGAGAAAGTCCTTTAGAGCCATTGTGTCCTCCTGTTGAGAAATGATTAAAAATTAACTTATAACAAACCATTGCATAACAAGTTTTACACTTGTAACTGCCTGGAGAAAGTCCCCCACCTTGAGTGTCTTTACAGCTACGGTGAATCCTGTACCATCTCGCTTTTTCCAAAAGGCTTCGTAAACATCCCCATACTGCCCACCTCCTAGTTTGTGACGCATTGCTATGTCCCGTCTGTCTATTTCCCATTCATCTGGTTCTGTAAACAGGAAATTAAACAACTTTTGTTGTTGCTTGTTGCTATCTATTTATCATACACCTACGTAGAAATCCATCACGTACCAGGTGAGATGGCGAACAGCGTCGGCTTTTGGCACTTAGGGGCAGGATATAAAAGCTGTGTTATCAGTCCATCAGCGTGCATGGAATGGTGGTGAACTAATTCTGCTAAACTGGAAAATCTGTAAGACAGAAAATTTGAAATTTGCACATGGACTTATGAATCATTGATTATTTTATGCACATTTATTTCATTTTCATAAGAAATCGTACCTTGACTCCGCCGTTACATACACTTTGCCCTCACCATCTTGACTAATTCGATAATGATAAACTCTGCCTTCATGACGCAAAGATATAGATCGTTGGCCAGGACTGGACTCAGACTCACGAACTAAGAAGGATCCATTAATACCGGAACTAAGTAAGTACTCTGCGGCATTTCTGGAAATTCTCCCATGGTACCTTCAAATGTTGACAGCAGACATATGAGAGCGCATTATACGACGAGGTGGGACAAAATCTTAGAAAGTTATTAAGTAGTCTACTAAAACCATACCAGGAATGCTTTTCGAGGGAATTTATCGGTGAAATGTAGTTGGAAGGGACCCAACCAACACGGCCAGTTGAAGATCGAGCTTCACACCACTCTCCATTACTATTATAACTTAAAACCCGAACTTTCTCTCCTTTCCCTAAAGATAGCTGGTTTTCTCCAGTAGCCTTAAGAAGATACAGCCCAGAATCATACTTGTTATTATTATACTTTCACAACTACCATTTAACAATCATCTAGTTTAGATTCGAGTTGTTACACAGTATATTACCTACCTGGAAATCGTACAATGCTATAAATAAGTCATCCCCTTCTGAAAGCAGATTGTCTTTTGACGTCCATTTTGGAAACGCATCTAGCCATTCTGGTGGCTCAGGTAGAGGACGCCCAGCCAGAAGAGCTTCTGCTCATAAAATAAAAATTGCAATTGTTGCGTATTTCCAATAAATCACGTAACATTTTAAGTTATCACTGTTGTACCATGGTGCTCGGCAAAAACGTTGCTCCCAAAAAAGTTTGGACGTCTCTGAGATCTGGATGGTCCTCGGTCTTTAGTTTGTTGACCTCCCATTACGCCGCTTGACTCTTACGCATAAACACATCCTAATTCATTTCTCGCATGTCACTAGGTTCGGAAGACTTGATGCAGATAATGGTATATTCATCACGAGAAACAGCTATAATTTAGCATACATTATTAATTTAAATCGTTTCCAGATTAAGAAATGTTCAAAAATAAGCTGCTCTTAATTAGCACACTCGACGTAAATGTCTATTATCTTGACACTTGTATAGTTGAATAGAGAAACTCACTACAGATCCCAGCTGTAGCTTTTGTTTACGTTTGATTAGCCTTTATCTGTACTGACTCACTAATCCTGATTACTCTCACTAATCCCCTTGCATTTATTCTTTTTCGCAAGCAACTCTTTCTTATTTAAATGTTATGTTAAAATGCTTAAATGTAAATGCGAAAAAAATGGGGCATACCGCTATCCTATTGTGTAAATAAAACTGAATGGCTACGAAGAATTTTTTTACGAGTGACTCACAAATCAAGTGCACACCTCCTTTCTTGACTGCTCTCGAACCACACAGCAAATTGTACCCCTTTTACTATTTCGCCCACCCTTCTCACGCAATCTTATCCTTTCGTAAACTCTCTATTCTAAACCTACCTAGTTTTTACCACGGTCCATGGATAGATTCATAGTAGATTGATACGATAGCTGCATGTTTTAGCAGACCGGAACTTAAGTCGGTCAACGAGCCGTGAATAATGTGCAAAAGAAAACCGCAGCTTTGGCACCAACAACACGTGCTGAAAAGTATCACTCTTCGATACATCAATCAAAAAACAGATAAATATACATTTTCCCAGTCAACTATGAAATAGTCCAGTAATTTATCAAGTCAGGAAACACAATGCTTTCTCCGTCACACCAGATTGTACACTCGCAATCAGTTACGTGTAATTATAACTTTTTTCTTCGAAGGACAGTCCCAAAACTGGTTTTCTTTAAAAGAATTTGAAAGGTATCATACAGTCACACATCTCCACTCTCATCCCTCATCCGCAGACACAGAGCCTTTAATCTTAACACTCTCAACTCGCCCATATCAAAGCAGCGATACCATTTTTTTTATTTCTTCATGAGCCACAAAACTTATCTGCCAAGATTTAGCTAAGAAAAAGAATCTGTGAATGAACTCACCTGCGGCTAGTCACTCATTCAGCTCGTTGCGCTTCTGAATTTCTGCGTCCTACTTAAAACTCTTCTACCATATTAGGAACTTTTTTATACTTGTACACCATCAACAACAGCAAATGTCAAAAAATTCTTCACGTTTTCGGAAGCACAAGAGAGTGTCTTGATTAAACCTGTAAATCCCCAGTGTTGACAACAATATAGTCTTTCTCCTCTATCTCTATTTCTCTCGAGGAAGAACGAGTGTTCTTGAAGGGAATCACACAGGGGACTTGATGACTGGTGAGAGAGGAACCCTCAAGTTAACTTCTCCTTCGGTCTTCTGACGGATGGATGATCAAGAATCAAGAATGACGAGTAAGCAAAGAGTAGAGATACATACAAATAAAATGTATAGCTGATATATATTTTTTCTTCTCTCTCTCTCTCTCGTTGCTCTTTATGTACAATATGCAATAATATAATCTGTGTAAAGTACACACAACATACACAATACCGAGTAAAAAGAGTGAGCTCGGCAGTCGTAGTTCGAAGTGTAGTAGTGAGAAGGACGAAGACGGATAGACGATGACCATAAGAAAAAGGATTTTTCATATGTACTCCTCTGCTGCTTTACTTTTTAGCCACACAAAACTACTGTTGTTGACTTGACTCAAGTTTTTTTTCCTCTCTCTCCCTCCATACATAAGAGTAGAGTTGTGTATATAGAAAAGTTGTTCTGGTTTACAGCTATATTTCATGCAATGCAAAACACTTCTCGCCTACCTCCGCTCTATTCTTGAGTGGAGTTATAAGCAATCCTGGTTATATGTATATTTGTGGTACTTTTAATACACAAAAAGTCTTTATTACACTGACGAGGATGAGGATTGGGATTGCACTCTCTGGGAACGACGATAGGAAATTTTAAGGATAGAACAGGGACTCATAATACGCTACGAACAAGTACGAAAAATATGTGAAGTTGGAATACGGTACGTGCATAACAAATCGGGACTCAAACTCAAAGCTCTCTTGGTCTTTGTGCCTATGTACAAAAATGATATTGATGATGATGGTAGGATACTATTTACTGCTTCTGCTCCTTTTTTCTCTTCCAACAAGATGACTACTGCATCCAAGTATGTGTTGAGAGAGCTTAATGTGCATTATGAAAGGTTCTTGAACAAGAGCGAAGTAAAAAAGTGTGCATTTTATGCATTATATTATTTCTAAGGTTGTTTACATCCGCTCCTTTTTTTGCTATTGCTCTATCTTCTCCTCACAACTACCAACTCCAAGTTGTGATTGTAAAGACAAGTTGAATGAAATATGTGATAAAACATGTATTAGTTTGCTTAAGAATACATCAAATTTGATGTACGTTACATTCGTTATCATGCTCCGCTCCTGACCCGGCCGTCTTTTTGCGTCTTGCAAAATAAGTTTGATTTTTTTCTTCATTGGGCATCGTGGATTTTCGCTTCTTTTTTCTACTCGCACAATTGCGATGCAATGTTGCACTCATGTTGTTCTACTAAAATAGTACCTTCAATTACATTCTCATCGTTGTTATTCCACCTTCCCTAATTTGAGCAAATGGGAAGGCAGCCTTGAAAATAGTTACCTTATTGTTAGTTTATGTATGCAATATGAATACAATTTATATTCAATGTATGCTTGCATTCATATCATTTCTTATTAGGAGTAAGTCATTCCTCATCATCATTATCGCACGTCCCTTTTAATTATGTATATTAATTTGCGTGTAATATCAGCGTTGTATTCACACGAAATAAATCTGGTGAGACTAAGTTGAGCTCGCAAATAAGACTTTTTTAAAATCTCACTTCAAACATTAACCTAACAATTGAACCTAACAAGATATCATTAAAACGATAGTCTCACATCAAACATTAACCTAACGATCTAACCTAACAACATATCATAAAAAGATAG
>JAHZNA010001572.1:0-11675 GCA_027743935.1 Sinodicranocentrus sp. ZH6
GGATAAGAAATCACAATAGCTGTCTTTTTTCGTCCAATTTTATCAATAAGAAATCCTGCGATTGGTCCAGCAATCAACGCAGCCAACTGAAAATCCCATTGTTGTATTTAGCTCTATTGGAGTTAGTTTTAGTGCAATTTTAAGGTATAAACGATTATTACGGTAACAATAGACGCAATCCACGATTTATCAGACGCCGAAAGCTCTCCAAAGTGTTTCGTTTCTTCTATCTCTGGTAGTGCTGGAGCAGTCCTAAATTTTAACATGTATAGACTTTATAGTATGCCGAAATTACTGTTCCAGCTGAATAAGCAGCGAGTGCAACTGAAGCCGCACATTTAAAAAAAATATGCACAAAAAGTTAATTGTTATCTTCTCGATGAAAATGTATTTTCCCTAAATTAATATAAAATTCATAAGTATTTTTAGAGAACTTACGCACTATCGATGTAATAATTTGAGTGCGCTTAGCAGGTATAAATACTTCCCTTTCAAATTCTTCCATTTTAATTTCCTCCATTAAATACTATTGAATTCCAAGTTTATAGTTGAAATAAAGTGTAAAAATATTTCTCAGGTACCATTTATTAACACAGACGATTTTTGGAGTTTGAGGGGAACACAACCAGAGCAAAAGGAGCCCTCTTACTACTCCACAAATTGAACTTCCAAGTTGGAAATAGGTTGATTATGTGAAACGTGGATAAACTTCATTATTCCAGTAAAAGCTCTGAATTATTTGTGCACCCAATTCTAGCACAAGATTTGCTTTCTAAAAAAATTCGTTCATATGCCATCAACCGACCTAGACATGGTTTAAGATCCCGATTTACACATTCAATGAAATTTGGCTTGAAGCAAAATCCAATTCTTGCCTTACAACTATCCGCATACAGTTTTTTATGAGTAACTAGCTTATGATATGGAGTTGGAGTTGGAGTTAGGAGGTTCATTTTTATGATAAAAAAATAATTGTACAACATCTGTATGTCTGGCCAACACTACGCACACATTCAACATTATTCAACAAGGATCAAATCATTCACGCATGCATGCTAGGAAACAGGTAGGATATAATCGTGCTTTATATTCACTATTTTACCTAACACTTCTGTAACCAACACAAACCATAAAAAAGTCAACCCTTTCCATTTCAGTTTTCGTCCATCTACCTACCATTTTTGTTTGCTGTATTTATGTACACCTTTCCATACCTACCTGCGGCAGAGTGAGATGAATGGCGTATTTTATGTTGTGCTTACTGCTGGCATCCACAATAAAAAAAATATGCTAGCCAAAATACCTTGACGGGAGAGAGAGAAATGTGGAGGTAGGAGTTCATAAATTCATTATGAATATATGAAGTGAATTAAAAACTTCAATAAAGTTATATCCACTGTTGAAATATAGTTGAGTCATTTGATGCAATAATTGCTAATGAAATGATGACAATGCTGAGAGATTCCTCATTAACTTTACCACGCATGGTGGATTTGTATGTGGGCTTTTGCAGTAGAAAGGGTAATGAGTTTGTTGAGTCTATGCATTAATAGATTTTTGTGCTAATCTCATGAATGAAATGAGCAGGTTTGCTTGCCATCTTTTTAAAAATAAGCTGCTCTGGTATGCCAATAATAGCTTTGTTTCAAAGCATTGTTAGTGTTCATATCATCAACGAATATCAACGCAATACAAGCAAGGGAAATTATGTTGTTTTGGAATTATCCATGTTGCTTTTATTCTAGATTTTGGACTTCCGTAGTTGGAAGGACGATTGATGGATTGTACTGGACAGTGAATGAGTAAGAAATAAGTTTCCCAATAATGGGAATACGTAATTCAAACGATAAGCATGTATTTATCCTACTATCTTTTATTTTATTAATGAAGAGACCTTCAGTTGAGTTAAATTTATATATTTCTGATTTTCACGGTCACTTGTGGAACGAAGTTAATAACAGAATAATACAAGATATAAGGCTATATAGCAATCGTGTTATTTGTACAGTTCAGTCCGTACAAAGTTTTAGCAAACAAGAAAAATTGATTTTGTCGAATTGCACAACGGATACCGACGCTCGACTTCATTCAATGGAACACATTCCCATTTATATGATTCTAACGGATAGAGAAATATTTGAGATGAAGTAAAACCCAAATGTGACTGGGTGTTTTTCTTCATATTTTAGGATGCTCGAGTTTTGCATGAGCATTTTGAGTTCAATATTAGTTGATTCATTTTTACGCAATAAAAATATCATCACTGCCACAGGGAAACCTTCCTTTGCTATTTGTGCTGTTGGATTTTTACGATGTCTCAATTGTATGAGAATTTTTCTCAGTTGGCTATTTTACGTTTGCATGAGATAGAGGATTCTGATTTGCAACTGCAAGATTTTAAATTTTAGATGCCTCAACTTATACGCTTTCAAAAATAATATCAGGACAAAATCCCCAACAAACGCAAAAGTATACAAAAATAGCTTGTTTTATTTATTGTTAAACCAAAAACATTTTCATTGCTGCAACAAGCAAAACAGAGGATGAACTAGATATGAATTATTCGATGCCACAAAAAATCAGGTCAATATGTCAATATGTAATGTTAAGTTCTGAGTTCAAAAATTATGTTTAACTGTAGATTACTTTCAGTGCTTACTATTGTCACCGCTTGCACACTGTAAGATTGTTTAACTAATCACTCCAATTTTTATGGTTGATATAGATAGCAAGTTTCCTTCCAACTCCGCTCCCTCCATTGTAATTCAATTAATATTATATTAAATTAGATTAGTTTAGGTACACAGTTGATTAAATCACTGTTGTCATTTTCGTAAAGAAAAAAAATTATGTTTAACTGTAGATTACTTTCAGTGCTTACTATTGTCACCGCTTGCACACCGTAAGATTGTTTAACTAATCACTCCAATTTTTATAGTTGATATATAGCAAGTTTCCTTCCAACTCCGCTCCGTCCATTGTAATTCAATTAATATTATATTAAATTAGATTAGTTTAGGTACACAGTTGATTAAATCACTGTTGTCATTTTTGTAAAGAATCATGTAATTTCAGCAATTGAGCGCCAAGTGTTTTGTGCAGGTCAGACTTGTGGAGAAAAGCTCAACGCGGGTTGAAAGATAACAAATACATGTATTTAAATTTGAGGTACCTGTGAGTCCCTTAATTTCTAAAATATAAGAAGCCTATCTATCCGTCAATAAGTTTACGTATTATGGTAAGTATTTAAGTGGAATGCTGAAGAGAGCTTTACAAAATGCAGTTTCACATTAAATAATTACAATTATATTGCAATTATATCTCTTCAAAAACCAAATTATATTTTACCCGCAGTATTTTATAGTTTCCTTAAAATATTGATTCGATATATTATGCAAAATCTGCGGGAAACTTTCTAAAGCTAAATCACCGGGTAAAACAGGTTTCCTTATAAAAACATTAAAGCTTATTACATCTCATAAAGAGTAAATTACCTTACCAAGGCAAGATCGGTGACCTTCAGTGATAATGTAGAAATATATACCAATATTAAGAACAATATTAAATGACAACATTTCAGTATGAACCACAATGACATTCCAAATATATTGTACGTACACAATTTACAAAATATATTACAAAAGTTTTTAACAGTCAGTTCGATTATGCGTTTTAAACTCTAATCTGCAAATAACCTCATAATTTCTTCAGTAGTTTTGCCTTTCGTTTCTGGCAAGACAAATAATGCAAATGCTGAACCGAGAGCACAAATTCCTGAAAATATCCAGAACGCACCATATCCTTGAATAGCGTCTACGATACCTTGGAAGGTGAATGTTACAAGAAAACCGAGACCCCAATTGGTGGAGGTGGTCATGGCTGAGGCAATACCTGAAAAAATAAAATAAACAGATTTATTAAGTAACTCTGCTACAAGATGTATGTAAGATAGACAAGATACTAAGACAGAATCAATAACTTCTTACCCTTGATATGTGGTGGACACAAGTCTCCCATCAATGTCCATGGCAGAGGACCGACTATTTAAAAAGTATATAGGAATTATTAATTATTTCCAGCAACATCTACCATTATCATTTAAAGTGTGTTTTTTTTCTTTATCGTACCTCCAACACAATATGTGACCATATACATGACCAAGCTGACAAGAGGAAGCCATCCAAGACTTTCCGCAGTCTCTGGCTTGTTTTCTTTGATATAGTAGAAGACACCTAACGCAGCCAGTGATATGCACATTCCTACTTCTGAAACAAAGAACAACGGCTTCCGGCCAAATTTGTTCATGAGAATGCCAGCAAACGCAAATCCTATCGCTTGGGTCATTCCGACAATGATAGCACAAATTTTTGGTTCAATGTCACTTCCTGCAGCTTTGAAGATGTCGACGGAGAAGAAAATGACAGCGTTGATACCAGCTGTGTACGGGAACAAAAATAACGAATAAAATTATCAAGTTTGACAAATAGGCTATTCAAATGTGCATTTTAAACAGAGATGATGCATGAATAATGTACCTAATTGTTGGAAGGCCATTGCGGTTACACTCATCAAACATGGCTTGATGGTACTTCCAACCAAAAGACTGCCTCCACCTGATGCATGGTTATTGGCTTCATCTACACTCGCTTGGATCTAATTTTGTTTCGCAAATTAAATACATCATAAAAATGCACACTTGTTGCGCTTTAATGTGTCATTTGGTCATTCATAAGCTGTTATAAATATGACCATAAAAATATGACCATTTTACCTCCTTAAGCTCTGGTTCAATATCTTGCACAGATGATGCTCCACGAAGCCATTGCAACGCTGCGGCTGCTTTCTCAGTTTGACCTTTGGACAGAAGATATCTTGGCGTGTCAGGCACGAAAAACATAGCTACTAAATGAAGGATGGGAACAATTCCACAAACAATGGACGTTATTCTCCAGTTTACAATAGCGCCAACAATGTAGCTGTAATGGGAAAATAATTATGCAAACCATCACACGGGATATCATACGCATTTTCGCTATATCAGTTAATTTGTCAGTTTAATTTCTTACACGAAAGCTATTCCAGAACAAAGGCACACAACCATCACAGTTCCTAATGTGTTTCTCAGACTGTCTGTGGCTATCTCAGCTATATAAACTGAAGTAATGACTGTGTAGGCACCGCCGGAGAAGCCGGTTATGAATCTACCGACGTACATCATTGTAACGCTTTGTGCAGAAGCCATTACTGCATATCCAATAACAAATGGAACAACCATAAGCATACTTGTCAGTTTACGTCCAATTTTTTCAATTGTGTACCCAATGATGAAGCAACTGAGGAGGGCTGCAACCTGAAACGCAAAAAAAAAGGATTAAATGTCGCAATTACAATAAGTGTTTAGGAAATCTGAGCTAGTTGTTGACAAGCAATGACAAACGATTTTGAATCATTAAGAATTAAGGTGGAGTTATTTTTTCCACATATTTGCATACTTGAACCAGCTTTAATAATCTGATAAAACTTAATATGTAACTTAATATGAATTATTTGTTTTATGCAGCGCAATATATTGAGTACCGCACAAGGAGACCAGGAGTGGAACAAACTGGTATATTGTTATGAAACCAGGTATGTCAACATTCATATCTGGTATTAAACTAGCATTGCAAAGCTCATATTGTAAAACATCTACCCGAGTTGACATAGTGTGCGGAGAATATTTTCTTGACCTTTTCTCTTTTTCCTATGTTTTTGACGAATTTCCAATCTCATTTTTGCAACAACACATTAATCCTGATTTTACCATATATTGCAGAATTATTTCCCCGGCAAACCGGAGACGACCGAATTCTACTAGTTGGTACGAGCAGTCTTGCAAGAGTACCTTGTGCTCATAGTATGAGTTGGGAAAATCCATTTACTTACTAAAGCCGGAGTTTTGCAAGCAAAATGTCTAAGCGGGCAACTGGAGCATATACTATACACTGATAGACTGGTTAGCCTGAAACTATATCGTTTTCTAACAGCTTACTTAAGCTTAGTAATCAATACAAGCATTCTATAGGTACAGACCATTGGATACACTGTGTAGAAGTAAGTAAGTAGAACGCTGAGCTTCTAGCGCAAGACGTACAATCTGAATGTCAACATTCATGCCCCAGTTCTGGAGGAGGAAGGTATATGGATGTTTCAGAAATGTGTGGCTGGTGTAAAGCGGAGGAAAATGTGGAGGTTGTAAAAAGCATGCGAACTTGACAGGGTATCTAACATTATGGAACATTGTACTATTGTGGCAGTGAATCAGTGTGCAAAAAGGATTTTTTTAGGAAATGGGATGCAGAAAGTATATAGACCGGAAACTTATCGGCGTGAGCAAAGTGACGAGCGTAGGTATCTCCTTTTGTTGCAGCGCACTAGAGCACTAGGTTGTTAGGATTTACTACGCTGTGCTAAACGAACGAAAATTTTAATACGTAGCACATGTTCTCTATTTTTTTAGATGAAGTGCAACCTGTCGTACCAAGTGTACTCCATCCTTAATTATAATTAATAGCGTAAAACGCTGTCCAATAGCTGCAAATATGGATTATACAGATAAGCTGGAAAAGCCAATATGAAGCATTACAATCCATTAAAGTTAATTACAGCGAGACAAGAATCCTGCATAGTTTTAGTTATCTATAAAAAAGTGATCAATGTATCATTCATACCACAGCAATTGAGGCAATCCATGAGAGCTCATTTTTTGATAATGCTCCAATGTCACCACTCTCTTCAAGTTCAGGATTAGATGGAGAGGACCAACCTATAAATTAAAATGATTATCACAACTTGTTTCATCATAAGTTGTTCAAGTTATTTTTCATGAAATCCCATCCGCCGAAGCAATTCAAGTTGCTGGTCACAGGAAAGATAACATTTATGCTTGAATGTTTGAGAATGATTTGACAAGATAAAAAGTTCGATATATTAAGCAAGCTTACCTAACACTGTGCCGGTGGCCCAGATCCCGATGGATGCTGTGAACATGGAAAATGCACATTGCAAATTACAAACATTTTTACATGTCCAGTCGATTACAATGTAAACAATGAACATTTTTCTAACAATAAGGAAATCAACTTGTCATCCTCCTCTACACTTGTTTTCATACTCCAGTTAAATATTTGTTATGCTTGTATTTCACACTTGCATAAAAAATATACATACCTGCAAGCGTTGCAATCCATTGTCGCTTTGCACTGAAAGTTTTACTAGGGTAAATTTGCACTTCTTCTTTATTAGCTTCCACTTCGTAACCCATGTTGACAGTTAACGGCTCAGATGGTGGAATCTCTTGGTAAACCATAGAAAATTGTACTTCCTACCACAAAACCAAAAAAGAAAATTACAGTTATAGTTCAGCATTCAACTTTGTGTAATTGCCAAATTCTAACAAATTTGCATGCAGCACTAAAGTAATAATTATACCATGATGCTGTCAGTTAAATTTCTGAGAAAATGTCAATTTTTTAGATACGCAAAATAGTTAAATAAATGTTAGTTGAATCTAAAATGAAATGCAAAATTTAATTCATAAAACTGCGTTACTTTTTCGTCCGTTAAAACTCTCCTTTATGCGGAACTTTTTTCTTACGGAGCGGGGGAGAGTGACCGTATTTTCCAGTTGCAGAGTTGCAAATGTGATCTCCTGTAGCCGTGGTACCACGTTTTCTAACAGTTATAGTTCAGCATTCAACTTTGTGTAATTGCCAAATTCTAACAAATTTGCATGCAGCACTAAAGTAATAATTATACCATGATGCTGTCAGTTAAATTTCTGAGATAATGTCAATTTTTTAGGTGTGCAAAATAGTTAAATAAATGTTAGTTAAATCTAAAGTGAAATACAAAATTTAATTTATAAAACTGCGTTACTTTTTCGTCCGTTAAAAGTCTCCTGTATGCGGAACTTTTTTCTTACGGAGCGGGGGAGAGTGACCGTATTTTCCAGTTGCAGAGTTGCAAATGTGATCTCCTGTAGCCGTGGTACCACGTTTTCTATCCTGTTCCTCTTGCTTCAACCCTTTTTTTGCCAAACTCTCAGTGTGACAACAACAGGCTGGTTAGACTAGAGAGGAGTTTACTCACACACTGCATGACCAAGAGCTCTCTCTCTATCTTCTTGCTCCTTTTTCTGCATGCATCCTAAATTTGCATGTAAAAAAGTGTGCAACTATATACCACGATCTTTCTAATCTAATATCCTTTCAAGCACATAAAACGCACGCTAAGCTTTAAGATATCGTGTTACTTTGTATTTGCCTTCAGTGCTCTGCCAAAGCAAAATAATAAATACCGACCTTTGCTAGTTACTTATATGAAGACCAAATTCTATTCAATTCCTTGCTTCTGAGGTTGAAATATTCTTTTGAATTTTGGATATAAATATAACCACATCAAAATATTATATATCCAAGCTAAAGTGGCTCGTCAATGTAAGCACATGTTGTGGTGTGCTCAAATGAAGAGTACATGTGCTCTTTAGATTCTTCATCGTGACTCGCTTATATTTGCAGAAAAAAGAATTGGGCAGAAACCAGTATTATTGTACAGTGATCGTAATCAACCTGACACGCTTTGTTATACTTTCTCACAATGTAACAATAATTAGGAACAGGGTTTGCGCATCATTTCATGCATGACTGTTACTAAACACGTAGGTCTTTTTCTGGGGAGAACCCACAAGGTAAATTGAAAGAGGAGAGATGAAGGGACTTGCAAACTCTACGCACTCTCGAATGACATTACAAATCCACGCGTAGCAGATAGGAAGATATAATGCAGCACACACATTTTTAAAGGATGAGGGAATGTGTTGTAAGGAAATATCTCTAGTTATAAAAGTTAAGTTATCCTCCCTCCCTACTCCCTACATTAAAGCTTGCGAAACAACAGTTCGAGTTCTTTGCACTTGATGAACTCAGTACTTTTCCGATCGAAATGTTGCTCTGTCAGAATAGGTACAATGAAAAATATAAAACATGAGAATATGAGATGATAACATAATAGCTTTGCCTTCTGCATTTTATTCTCCACAGGGGAATCTGCGTTATGAGCGACATCCACCACAGCTTACTACAGTTTGTAAAAATGTGCAACTCAAGTTGGATAACAATAATTTGATCTAAATTGAAAGAGGAGGAAAGGAAATGGATGTATGTATATACCAAAGCTAGGAGCTAGTCTTGCTTCATTGGTAAAAGTTAGGAAAGTATATATATTTAAATTCTATGAATTAATTATATACCAAGATAAAAACAGGATAAAAAATATGTTAGTTGACATTGCGAATATTGTGATTCAGCATGGTCAAGACAAGATGAGAATAGAAGTATAAAAAATCCGTATGTATGTAATGTCACCGATAATACCCTTGCTTTACAACGCATTCATATTCATAGTTTTCTGAGTACTTCTTCATTCATCCAGCTTTATAACTTTGGAAATACAAATGTATCCATGTTGAGTTGAGGTAGTAAAAGTAAAACTGGCAAACACTTAACCTTGTTTTACTTGTTTACTACGTCTATCCAATCAAATTCAAAAGCTTTTACTTCACAATATGAATTTGAACTAAATGCATAAACAATCGAAACTGAAAACCTGCTGGATTATCAGAATGTAATGTAAGCCAACAAAATTTATTGTAAGTGAAAAGCTAGGTTGTTGTAATCGAGCACATGTTTATGTGAGGTATTAGCACGTTCCTGAGATCGCAACCACAATTTTCCCCACATCTCTACATTTCCCCTTGAAAATTGTCACAAAAACTATCTAGAGTTCGGGTGATAATTTCTAGAGTGTCTGCTTCCTCCACTCGCGTGTCTACCCGTCTAGAGCATAATAAAATGTCTCAAGCTGTGAGCAGGCAATCCAAGGACACACAGGAAAAGCTTATCATCACTTGCTGTGCATCGAAAGCTATGTACGTACGTACCAATCTAAGAATAGATTTAAAATGTGGGCTTGGTCTTGCTATGAGATACTTTCGAGCTTTAACGCAACTGTGTGGGGTTGTACTAGGTCACTATTTTCAGTGAATTCATGACCGCTGCCGAGAAA
Organism: Sinodicranocentrus sp. ZH6; assembly: GCA_027743935.1. NCBI lineage: Eukaryota > Metazoa > Arthropoda > Collembola > Entomobryomorpha > Entomobryidae > Sinodicranocentrus > Sinodicranocentrus sp. ZH6. The sequence continues at coordinate 10,105 of JAHZNA010001572.1, forward strand.
TAAACAAAATATCATTTCTATCTCATGCTATGTTGTATGTGCCTAGTATTTCCAATTGTCAAAAAATATATACTAAACTAACCATACACACGCCTCAAGTGTTTTTAAATAGATGCTTTTAATCAAATACATTAATAAATAAACCCAAGATCATTAACTAAAAGAGTGACATTGTTTTCATCAAGCCCAGCAATGTCTCTATATTTACAGATGCATACTTACATACCAATGATTTATTCATGAAATGTGGAAAAAGAACTAGGGATTCGATGCAAGGGGTATTGGAGATCGAAATATTTGCATATATATAAACAACTTGTCAGTCAGTTATTCAGAAAATGCTCCTACAAAGCAATCATGCGAAAAGATTTGCCAAGACAAACACACATCGGCACATGGCAAAGTGGCATAGGTTGTGCATTCTCTGGCCTGTGCATATGCAAACAGTTCGTCGTGGACTATATAATACGTCTTGAATCTATCCAATGAATGATGTCATTAAAAGTCTAAACACATTATGATAAAATCCAAACTTGCACCATGACCTTGAGAGTAATGTCAATACAAGCAGTAGAGCCAGTTGAGGGATTTCACTTGAGATACAAGTATTATATGGAAATGCAATGGTTTCTAAAATACAAGATTTCGCTGCGTTAAATGCTTTAATCGTAATGCACATTTTGAGTGACCCTGAAAAATCAACTCCGCCTTTAAAGAGTTTACACCGGGCCATCGCTACACGACTTGTTTTTTGCTGTATCATTAAACAACGGCTTGAGTGAGTTGCTATTCGGTTATGCTGACACATTATATCTTGAGAATTATAGAGTTGATTTCTTATTGACGTATTTGCATAAGATTTAGAAGAAAACAAAATCAAATCATAGCACCAATTTACCATCTCCGATCATGACAAAGCCAGAATACGAGAAATTTGCAAGATAACGTGAATGTGCAATGTGCGACAACCTGGTGTGCTTTATAGTACAATGAATCAATTTTATAATATGCGCGTGGACATACAGTGTCATTTCACTGGCAAACTTTCTAGCTTTAAAATAAAGCAGATTACATTTATTCATTCTAGTAGTTCCTTGACAGAAAGTTCTGTGAGGTAGAAGCATTAATTGCTTATGCATTTTTGGGAACAAATGGGGAAATGTGTGACTAGAACAAGTAAAACTAACGGTGAGTTTTCGGTTAGATTGTAATATTAATATTTATACTAGTATTTTTTTTATGTAAAGCTAATTTTTTTACTCCACCCGGAAAAGTACATCATGATAATGACATTTTTCTGTCATAACTTGGTTGTTTGCAAAGTGCTTGCACAATGTGTTTTTCGGCTGTCTTTACAAGAAACACATATTGTGCAAGCACTTTGGTTGTTTGTTGTAAATGTTTTATTGTTTTGTGGGTGGGTAATTCGTTTATACGCACTTGTAAGTTGTGATATAACCAACTGACTCTGACTTAATCGACTTAATCCAACTGACAAGTAAGAGTAGACTTCTAAGACACTCTATTGTCAAGGAAATTAGTGATTTCTAATGTATTTTGGGATGAGGAAT
>JAHZNA010001573.1:0-35843 GCA_027743935.1 Sinodicranocentrus sp. ZH6
CCGTGAGTGATAGTCAGTAAGGATAACGGCCATACGACTCCACCACGAAGGCCTGCTCCCCAGAATCAAATACGAGTATAAACAATCTGTTTAAATTTGTATTTTATAATTCCTAAATTTTATTCTTAAAAAATTATATTGTAATACATCGAATAAGGAGTTTTGTTCGGACTTTAGGATGATTAGCCATCATATTTAGTACGGGCTCTCAATAATCAACAATTCTCATGCCAGCAACCAATAAGATTCCACTTTTTGAAGATGCAGTTGAGAATACACATTTCATGATGGTGGCATGGTGGTACGTACTGCGTAGATTATTCAATTTTTTCCTTTTTTGCCGAATCATCCTCATATTCACACTTAACTGACTTGAGCTAAACTGAAGAGCTAGCTTACAGTTGAGCTGCTGAATAACAAACTTGAGTAATCGGTGGGTGCCTTTTTGTTACCTTTTAAACTCACAATAAGCTTGTTTCATCCATCCCGACTTACAAAAATGGCCACGGTATTTTTGAATGGGATGCTGTGTGCATATGGACGGATGGTTGCACCCCACTGTCAAAAGGACCGACATAAAAGCTGTCGTAACCAATCCATTATACTCTTTTAACTATACATGAATGCTCAGAAAGCTGGCTTGGCCGGCTCAGGCTCACAAAAAAATCTCCGTATAGAACCCAAATAAAATTAGCCTAAAACAGCTTAGGGCTAGAACTTGTATAAACGTCTAGAAAAGTAAAACCACCACCGAGATTGTGAGTTTCTAAGCAGTCCTTTAACCAACTGGCTTTATTTTAATGCGTGTCGCTGACACTACTTTTTTACAAAAAAAATGTTTTATTACTCGAACGGAAGATAAAATTCCCCATGCTAGACAAATCCAACCAACAAGAAACATAAAAGCTTTAAATCTGTCATTTCGTTTCGATTAAAATCGCCATTTTGCTAGGAAATCTTTACTATTATAATGAGTAAGTTTAGTACGTTTTAGGCTTTTAAGCCAGAATTTCTATAGCATGCCTTCTTAAATCTCTTTCATTAAATTAAATTATAAATTTCAAAGTCAATTATATGATACAAATGGACAGATATATTATATATAGGTTATACTCTCCGAAAAGTCGAAAAAACCAAGTAAATGGGAAAAATGGTCTCTCCGACGTTGGGTGCTAATTTCTAATTAACTACGAAAAATCAATCAACGACGACTAACGACTTTCCTCCGAAATTGATGTACAGACTAAATCAATCAACTTATATAATATATAATATAATGTTCATAGTTATTGCCTGTGCAGTGAGAAAAGAGGCTATTCCCCTTTTATATTTTCAAATTCGTAGGGTATTTTAACATGAGTTTTAAAATATTTTACATTTCCACATAACAAAATACCAAATGAGAATATACTGTTGTACATGTATTTCAATTTCACTGCTTCATGTGAACATGTAAGTGGCAAGCGGAAAGTTGACAGGTTAACTTGTCTTTCCTTTTACCTTTTCAGATCGACATTGACAATCAAAAACGCCAAGACAGGTTGAAAAGGACATGAACAAGCTGGTTTTTTAGTGCTTTTCAATGTGCTAGACATGTGGACATGCACATGAAAGAAACATTTGACAACCGCCTTCCAAGAATATTTGCTGTGTGGTTTGTGCAGTCACAAGTCACTTCATTCTTAATATCAACGTTTTGGTATGTAAAAAATACCCCGATTGAATATCATTATCATTAGATTACAATTACAAGCTTAAAATTGAATTTCATCATTCAGTCCATATCACTTGAAAGTTTACAGGATGTTTTGGTAGTGCAACTCTTTTATGCTCTCTGGTATCATTAATATCAGAAGCAGGAGGAGACAAAAAAAACTGAGATTTGAACCAACTATCATTTGATTGACACTCGACAGAGATAATCAAAGGATTAAGTTGTCAATATCACATGTAAAGCTCATGTATAACATGAGAATTGAGACAGGCAGGACAAGCAAGCCGAAAGACGCTAGAGTTTTTTTGAAACGTGATCCGACATCCCTATCACATCATTCATTTAAAATGATACAATGAATATAATGTCATTTTAATTGCTGCACCCGAGCCCTACAAACATTTCTTGCTGGCTGAAATATTTCCTCAAAACTATGCACATACGTATTTAATACATATGCAGCTGCAACATATTTCAATGCAAGACAGGTGAATGATTTAAACTCGAGTTTTAAATACAGGCATCATCACATCATGAAGTAATAACATTTGATGAACACCAACAAAATCCTGCTTTATCCACCATGGATTTGGGCTTCAAACAAAAAGGGAATTTTTACCGTGTTGATGAAATGAAGTCATCCCGGATAATATCGTATTTTTTCTGCTTTTCCAGCGGATCACACTCTGGTAATCCATTTGCAAACAAAATAAATCGTTATATTGTTTTGAAGAAATTTATATAAAAAATACTTGACACTAAATATGCCTATTTAAAAGCTTGCTTAACGCATCCGCTTCATCCGATACACCTGGGAAATCCAATAATACCAAGATATTATAGCTTATTGGACTCCAGGTATATACCTTCTTTTTACCACCTCAGTTTACGTTCCCCCCTTTATCTACATTTGATGCTATACCAGTCCCGTACATGACAAGAGTTATCTTGTCACATAATCAGAAAAAAGTACGATTCCCTTTTTGCCACTTGACTTGACACTTTTGACAAGTCTGTCGCTCTGATCCCTATATGCATGAGTACGACAGGGTATTTATGATACGATGCACATTTGATGGGCTGAGAACGTAAGTAGTTTATAAAAGCAGATATGAAATCCTACTACTGTGGTGGCCTTTCTACAGTTTACTAATGCATGGTCTTAAGTAGAAACTTGTGTGCTTGTCACGTTATAAACCCACGATAATATGTGTTCATAAAGCTCAATAACTGTTTGGTCATATCTATGTCATTAGAGCAGTCCTGTCATAAGTCATTTGGATAAACGGAAACAATGTTTAATGCACATTTCATTAGCGACATTTTATCATTTATCGAAATAAGCACGTACGTTTGTGCTGGTCTCTGATAATAAACAAGTGAGCGGATTTTTAAAATAAACTAAACGGTCGAAAATAAATTGCATGCATACCTGGAACAGTCGGTTTAGGAACGTTACGTTTGACTTGCATCCATTTATAAGTTGGAACGGAGGAGTTGTTTCCTTGTCCAGCTCCATTGTTCTGGTGCTGCTGCTGCTGTTGATGATGGGACTGTTGCTGAGAGTGAGGATGAATTGAATGATGTTGAATTTGTGCTAAAGGATTCTGATGAGGAAGTTGTTGTTGGTGATGGTGGTGATGATGGTGAATTGCCATACTTCCATTAAGCAACTGGGTCTGGCCAGCTAACGGAAGTTGATGGGGGTGGGATGGGTGATGACTAAAGTGGTGTTGCGGCTGGGGTGCAATGTTACCATGAATTTGGTGACTATATGCATGATGATTCATATGCAAGGGTTGTAAATGATGGTGGGGATTTACAAGGTGGTGATGCGAGGACAGTCCACCTGGTTGTGCAGCAGTCGCTGGAGTCATTCCGTGTGAAGGTTGTTGATGACCACTGGTAGCACCACCGTACCCAGAAGCTGTGCTAGATGAGGAATACACTTGAGAGTGAGGATGATGAAGATTACCTGTAACATTATGACTTTCTCCGAGAGGACTGCTACTTGTGCTTCCTGAGTTTTCCCCCACAGTGTCCACCGAAATCCGTCCATACTGTGAGGAATGATGATGATTTTGCGAATGGTTGTGATGATAAGTGGATTGTTGACTTAATGGACTTGACACGTTATTTCCGTTTGGGCTTGAAGAGGAGGATGTTGTAGGTACGGTTGACGCTGCTGCTGCGGCTGCAGCAGCAGCGATAAGACATGAACTTTGGCCACCACCATTGCTGGGATCAGTGGTGGAAGTAGACATTGTAGTATTGGATATGCGGTTGGTGGCTGATGCTGACGTTGGCGAATTGGATAAATTATATTGAGGAAGTTCACAGAGATCGGAAGAAAGGCCAGGAGGAGTTTGGCCTACACGGGACAAGTGAAAATCTTGTGTTGCCCCAATCACCGAACTAGAGCCAGCAGAAAGAGGAAACTGTTGAAGATGAGGGTGGTGGTGATGGTGGTGAGAAGGGTGATGAGTTTGATGGTGGTGGGAGCTTCCATAGCTTCCACCGGTGGTGCTTCCAGCACTGTACGCTAAAAGGGAGTTAGGGGATACCGACATGACATGTTCTGGAGGTAAGGTGGGACTATGCCCAATGTCATAAGTGGAATTTGATGAGCTATGATGATGCTGAGGATGGAGATGATGATGTGTTGAGTAAGGGTTCATCTGATGTTGATGAGAATGCTGTTGATGGTGTAGGGATTGGGTGTGGTATGAAGAGGATGACATGGTAGAAGATGAGCCTACAATGCACGCCGACGAAGAGGGGGGTGACGATGAAGAGGAGGAAATCACAGAGTTATTCGCGGAAACTACAACTACAGACACTGGCAAAACTACACGAGATCCATTTCCACTGTTTCCATTTAAGTATCCTATTCCGTTCGTGTGGTGATGTGAGATTCCACCATTGTTTGATACTGATAAGGACTGATCACTCGGAGGATTCCCTAATCCCGAACTGGATGAAACAGGTGGGTTTCTCTCTCTTGCACTGTTTGTCCCACCACCGACTACAACATCCCCGTTGATAACACTAGAATTGCCACCAGATGCGTAGCCAGTGAAGTAGTCTGAGATTCCTGGCGAAGTATATGAATTATAACCAACTCCAAGATTTCCACCGTTTACACCACTTCCACTACTAATCTCTTCGTTATCCCCTAAGCCACGACAGTATGACGAGGGATCTTGCAAATGCTGGTGGAAGTTTGCATGATGAGAAAAATGTACGTGTCCATTATGTAAACTATGATTGGGAAAACTGGTATTTGAGTTGTGAGCAGATAGCAGGTGTGTTGACGGGGGAGGAAGGGGTGAAGATGAGACAGAAGATGTAGAAGCTGCTCCTGCTACCGAAGATGAGGAATGATTGCTACTGGCATTTGAAGAAACTGTTGCTGATGACGATGATGAAGAGGCTGATGCTCCTGCTACTCCGGCAGCAGCACCAGTGGTCGGTGTTGTCGAGACTGCTACAACAGTTGAAGCTGTGGCTGCTGCTGCTGTGAGAACTGAAGTGGCATAGTTATCTGTCACTTGGGCTGTCATACCCCCATTACACAGGCCGTAGATCATGTTTGAACTCATAATTTCATTAAACTTCTCACCCACTCTGATACTAATTAAAATGTCATTAATCAGTCTAACCATTGACTGATGATGACATACCTGTCACACTATGCACATGCACCATGCCCGAACGTGCATTCCAAACACTAAAAATTAATAGCTATTTATATGTATATCCACACTTTGTACTCATCACCTTGCTATTGACCATCATTTGAATGCTCCTGACTTGATACTGCTATGCACATTTTTATGCACAGCGATAACATTTCTCTTGTCAATGCACTCAACTAAAACAATCATTTGAATGCAGTATTTTTACTTTCACACTTTCCATTATCATCTCAGACCAACAACTGGTTTAAGATGTTTAATGATTATATCTCGTAACTTGAGTATTATCGGGTTTGAATCACACTTTGAAATCTACCGAGACTTGTCATTCCAAGTAAAATTCAGTGCACAGATCATCACACACCACGTCTGCTCCCATCCCTGTCGCAATTATCAGTGGAGAAGAAATGTGAGACTCCGAGTCTAGGATCCCTCACACTGTCTTATTTTCCCCATTTCACTTTTTCTCTCGCGCAAGTTTACACTGTATTTTTCTCGTGACACCCAAAATTCCTTATTCAGTTGAGTTACGTGGTGAAACAGAGTCTGAGAAACAAGTTGAGATCCTTTGAATGTCTGATTATATGCAAGTGAGTTTGTGCAGTGAGTCCACATGTACTTATTGTGTGACTGCACGTTGTGTAAGTTCACATTTGACAACAACAGGATTGCGATTTCATAGACTTGGAGTACCGTGAGTGTGCCCTCTTGCCATCAAGAATCGGAAAAGGAATGAGGATGACGGTAAAAATGTAGGAAGGAGAGCACAAAGCTCAGCTTATTTTGTAAGCCACACAACCATCATGTTTATGTTATTATAGGGAAAGCTAGAAAGCAGTCTGACGGTAGGGAAAACTTAAGTATACCAACAAAATAGAGAATTGAAGCACACGGTATTCACAATAAACAGTCAAGTCAGTCAAGACTTCCGTCCTCCGCGTTCCGTCCTGTTCGTCGTCATACCACAATAGGGAGCAAACATCTCTCGGGAAAAAAATGTACTGGTTATGTATATTCAATACACATGGATTATATAAGAATACGGATGAGTGGCTGCATGAAACAGGAATTATAGTGTAGAGGGAAAAAATTGTACATGTATATAATATCTATCGGTGCAGTGATATAAAGGATATGATATGCGAGAGGATAAGTTGGGAAGAGAAAAAGTGGACTTTTTTTGCGTGAGTGAATGCACAGTTTTTGTTGGCGAGCTGAAGCATGCTGTGTTGTGGATTTGGTGTGCTCCACCTTCACCACTCAAGTGAGCCTATCTGCTCAGGAGGCAAGTTGGGATAAACCCCAATGACTGCTTCGCACACGCTCTTACCCACAAGAATGTATTGACGCAGAAGAGAATACTGCAAAGAGGAAGGAGTCCATGAATCCGTGCATTTATACCAAAGGGGATATGTCATTTATCGGGGAAAAGTGCCGCAACGTCTGCTCAGGTATGTGGCAAGCAGTACTGAAATGATGTATAAAGTTAGACAAAAACCCGTCTCAAGTGGATGAACTGAACAAGTGACTGTCTGAAACTAAATAAATTCGCTTTGTGCGCATTCATTTTTTAAAATAATACCTGCCTCTCTAATTATCAGAGAAATAACAAATGTAAAAATTAGATTTTATCTCGGAAAAATCATTCCGTGTGTGTCTGGTGGTGTTGTAACTGCAACGAAGAAAACAGCTTCCAAAAAATATATATTTAAAGTTACTAATAAATGCACTGATAACTGCGATTAAAATGAAATCATGTAAAATCATCGTTAATTTATACATTTTATCTATAAGACCCTGGATTTATCGGGGTGCATGTCTGTTTTGATTCAATAAATCGTGATACTGATAACCAACTGCATGCAAAACCTTCATATGATGATAAATACTGACTTATCGTAAGTACCAACACATATCTATATATATTTTTTTAGTATACGAACAATAAGCATAATTGATGGCTGGAGTGCTACACATTCATGCTAGAAATCTCAAAGGTATTTGTACTTTGTACTTTCTGAGGTAATAAGGTAACTCCCCTGTTTAAAGATCATTGACATGAGTTATGTGACAAGTTGTGGCACATTTCGAATGCATTTTCTCACCCACATTTCACACCTATCTTACAAATATCGATAATTTTTTATACTAGCTCTAAATTACAGTATATAATGTACATAAACCAATATATCAGAATCCTGCACACGTATTTGTTTGTGGTGTATTTTTACGACTGTTTTTACCATTCTCGCCATAACATTTGACTGGGGACAGTTGACTAAATGCATTTTCTAACTTCATATCCTGCAGCGACTGTATGTGTTGCATAATAATTACTTCAGGTTCCGAACCCATATACTTCAAATTAACGAAATGTAATTGACTTCTTGCTAGCTATATCTGTATATGAGCATGCGATGTAAATGCATTAAACAGGCTATTTCCCAGTAAAGCAGAAACCCATACTACTACAAAGTGAAGGAGGAGGACTGACACCCGCACCCGCTGGACGTCTGTTCCTCACAGGGCAGAATGTACAAGCGTAAGTGTATACTTATGTACAAACGTCAGTTCACCGGTCGCACAGGTATGATAATGATCTTAATCAGTGGCCAATATTTCTTATCTAATTTGAACATCATGTTCCACTCTTGCGCGTTATTATTGTATATCTAAATAGGTTGTGCAGTTTCGTTTTCCCGATGGAGAATTATTTCCCCTGTAAAATGTTTATAAGGCTTTTACTTTTTCGGATTATCTTGCAGTCACTGAATCTTGTGTTTTAGTAGGATTTATAAGAACTCGGGTAACATGTATTTGACTTGACACAGACAGCTTTTCCTGTTCCTGTCCTGTACTTTCCATTTTCAGATTTCTGTCTGTACCTCACTGATTCTGACAGATACGGTGTGTCATACCAGGCATAAAATGCGGGAGCGACAGCCGTCACCGGCGTGTACAGACAACAGCTCCTAAAGGTATAATGTTCCGAGAAATGAAGGAGAGGTCGAATCCAAAATTATTATTTGATATTCATGATATTATTACTATTACTGTCGGATAATAAAAAGGCTGGTAGTAAATACGGACATGGTCATGCACTCATATTGTTTTTGAGAAAATGTCATATTCTACCCAGTCCACTAAATCTCTTATTATTAAATATCTTCGCTATACATAATATTATAATCGTTCAGATTTTCCTCTTTGCCTTTTCAATGTTTTTCGGGTCTTGTGAGAGGTGAGTTGAAATGAGAGGGTAATTAAGCCATGCCTGCTTAATTACAATACAAGAGAATAGAAAACCCCACTTCCCTGACAGCGGGGCACCACTTCACTCCCGTTCCTGACGTATGTAAGCATATTCTGATTTCACTCAAGACACTGGGTATATACTTTTAACATGCATGTATGATATACTCATATGATGGTATAAACATGCTTTGTTTCTTGTTTCCACTTTCATTATGGTAATTTTTGGCAAACTTGAGTGACTAATATTATATGGACTGTGTGTATATGTATGCTGTTTTTCCTTTCATTCTCGTGAAATGTCAGGGATTTCGTAAACTTGTATGTCCTTGAAAAGTACATATGCCGGGCTTTGTAATTCTGCTGAAGGTATACAATAGGGAATATATTGCTTCTCATCAAGGGAAATTTATGACATGACAGAAAAAATTCCGGAAAACAATGACGCTCTCTGTTGCAAGCCACACAGCTTCAGTGGAAATCCACACCACAACGTTTAATTTATTGGTTATTATGTATAACAGAAAATGGAAAGTTACTCCCCACCAATATTTGCTTTTCTTTATTAAAGAACAACTTGTATGAATACAAACTGTTCTTGTAAATAATCCTCTACAAAATGCATGGCTTGCGTCCAACTTGTGAGGTCCATGTTGAAGTGGACGGTGAGAATGAGCTTGGAAACGTTTCATTTCAAGAAGACGAAACTGTATCATATTCACTCACACTTTTCAAATAGACTTCACTCTTTCCTTTATTTACAGGAAAGGAAACCACAACAGGACAACAGGTATGAATCCATGTATATGAAGTGATATTTAGATTAAATCCGTGTAACAATAAGAGGGCCCACTTGAGAACAATATCATTTAAAGAATGATAAGGGAAGCATGAAATGAGAGGCTGAGTGAAACTGACACTTGCGAGCAGATTAGAGAGGAAAAGTCACACGTCATGTCCCATCACAAGTGTCACTTATACGCTCAAGTGCAACTGTGCCCATTCAAGAAATCTCATTATTGACACTCTTCATTCACATTTTTCTTTAGTGGATGACAATTTTGGGTGAGGTATCAATACAATATTTCATATTATCTTCCAGCGATATCATCTGCAGGACTTGCACAATTATCGATATTTAAGGGCTTATGGGCAGGAGTTGAATGCGATGTTGGTGGGTGAAATTTTCTATTCGAATGTAAATAGCATGTATCCCACCTCCATTCATAGTTTCATTCACAGTAGAATGGAATTGAAGAATGTTGTAGTTGTACATGATAGAATTATTGTAATGTAAACAATAGGATGGAACCCTTGTTTTGAAGGGAAGCACGAGTCCCTTGAGTGTTCAAAGGAATTTTATTCAATGTGAGGTCTGCACATTGTGTGTACTTGCGTTTCAATATCATGGATATTCATATTTTCTCAAATGACATGACGAGCTCACGTACAAGATAATATCTTGTAGTTGCTCTGTGTAGAGACGTTCGATTGTGCCATGATGAGTTTGATATGACAATGTAGGCATATGTTTCCCGAGTATGCAATACCTTCAACAAAACACCCATAACAATGAATGGAGTACGTTTAGTTTTCACGTCCTCGAGCTCACGTCATACCGATTCATATTCTTGTGGCTTGTGGTTTTCTAGTAGGAATGAAATTGTGTAGGAGTGGATCTGTCAGGTTTTGAGACTAGGATAATAATAGTAGGTGTATGAATTCTTATTGCCATCTAATAAATGCCTTATTCTATGTAAAATGCATTTAACTTTCAGAACCTCATTCCATTTGCATTCCACTATAACGATGATGCTTTGACTTACCTATTCAAATTTAACGGTCTCTAAGCTTATTTCTTTATCTATGTTAGATTTTTTTCCGTTTATTGTGCTTATGGCAGTTCTATTATTTAAAAAGTTCTTCAAATTGTGTTATTTCTGCAAATTAAAGTACATTTTGCATAATTTGATTAAAACAAAATAACTATTACATAAAATAAAGTGCATCTTCATCTTTTCACTGAAATAAAGACACTCTGTAGCTGTCAACTATAAATAGGATTGTTTGTAACCTCCATAATTTGGGATACCACCACTTTTAGAAATTAAAGAGAAGAAGGTTCGTCTCTCATCAGTCATTCATCTTGACATGTTGGTGGAGAATGGAATGTGACATTCAAACAAGATTTGAATCGGGCTCTAAAAGGCCAAAAGTAGCTGACTCTGAGGCTGAAAAACATCTCATTTCAAAAGATGTTGGCTTCGGCTGGATGGAATTAAATATGCCATTAGATAAATACATATACGCTCGCATAATGAATCAAGTTGTTTCCACCTTTTAGGGATTCCTTTGGAATGCACAACTTCATCGAGTTTTACTCATGTATGTTACAAATTTAGCGGAATTGCGTGTGCAACTAGAGTTGTCAACTGAAAAAAAACTGCAAACCCAAACACCTCAGGTCACCCAATACGAAACGGAACTAATCTTCAAGAGACAAGCCATCTGAATAAACATCTGTTTCATTAATTGACATTCGAGAAAGGCAAAGGCAATAAGGAGACTAATCCTTTTTCCCCTTTTGTTTTTTCTCAATATTACCCAATATACTTAGTTGTCTGTGTCAACATGCTGTCACTTTAATCCTTGACGTATCGTATGCAATATCACATTCAGATCCAAGAATATCCTCATACCACCCGCACCCTTCCCTTTTTTACTGAAAGTCAAACGTGTAAGGGGCAAAAGACAAATTACACCAGCGGAGTTTTGTACACTAGACTACGGAGAGTGACTAAACTCACGAAAAGGCAACCCAATCCTACCCTACACGTGGTGATGTGGACGATTTGATGATATCACTAGCAGCAGCTGCTGTCTTCCAAGATCTCCCCTTTCTGCTTCACTCACTCCATCCACTTTTATCAAAGAAACAAAGGAAATAGCACAGTTATACACCCTTCCTTACTCCTTCCACCCTTTTATATGCAAACACAGAAGGCAAAAGGCAATTGCTTCATTATGTGGCAAAATATCATATTATAAGAGGAAGCTGAGTAAATTGTTTTACGTATTCCATATCATGTTCCTTGCTGTTGATTCAATTCGAATAATTTCGAATGAGAACTCCATAGTATATCATACATGTATGGGTATTTAAGCGTTCCCTACTTGTTTTCCGATATACCTGGTAATAAAGGTAATCGGAGGGCTGAAATCGGTAAGGGCGAGAAACATTTCAAACTGAGCAGCGACAGTTTGTGAGATTATGCTTCTGGAGCTGGCTGAAACCGGTTGCCCACTTTTGACATTTTGTTTGGTAGCACGTGCATTTTCCAGTTGAGAAAAACGGATGTGAGGTATTACACTGTTTACCCTTATCAAATTCACAATCATTAGGTGAGAAGACAATAATTTAATTTTCCTCTGTAATTACACGCTATTAATAAACGCCATTTTTGAATTACATATTATGTTAATTAGCGTTTACTTTAATAGGCATGCACACTTCTGTGATTTATACGTCAACTTGTATGTCACTACAATTATGCATAGTTGTGCCCTTGTGCCAGACTAATTTTATAGTTCGTCTACGTCTATAATAAATTAGCTTGCATTTTAAAAAGACCGATGGTAACTCAAAATATAGGAATAAAAGAGTCGGATATAAATATAAATCAATACCATGCGATGCCTCCGCGCATGCATATTGAATTGAAATTATCCCTGACATGGAACAATAAGTCTCTTAAAAGTAAATCTGCACGGACCGAAAGAATAAAATTTTTGCATGGAGAAAACTCTATTTTTGAATAAATGTTCACATAGAGTTTCAGCTTATTAAAATACATATTATTTGACTTTATGGATTTTCCACCTTTCGTTTAAAATCAAAAAGTAGCTTTGATAAAAGTGGAGCCACAGTTTAGTATGATAAGACAAAAGTAGCAACAACTTGCGGAACAAGTCACGCGTCCTGACACACTCCATCGGCACGAACGAAGGCTTTGGGCAATATGCAAACTTTTATTTTCTCCAAGCTGTAGTTATTAAAGTGGGAAACTTATGATTTTCCTTAGCAGAACTCACATTTTCCCCGAGTTGCTTCCCCTTCCCTGTTTCAGAAAGTATCCTTGTCTGAAAACCTTCAATTATAATACGAGTTATTATTACGTGGATCTTGGCAAAGAAAGCAAAAGTGAAATCACAGCCTTTATATACTCGCACAATGACATACGTGTGCATGCTTGGTTGAAGGGAGCCAGCATATCACATAGCGTGCAGTACTAAACAAACTATTTTTTGCCTTGAAGAAAGTTTGGCTTTCTGGGTAAAAGTAATAATAAGCAAGGGAGTATCATCATGAAATGGTCAGAAAAATGTGAAGGGTAAAAGGAGGAAGGGGGAAAAAACTTTTCTGTTTCCTGTAAATCTTCAGTGTAAAATGACTTCCAGTGGAATCAACTCCCTCGTGTGAGCCACTTTTGTTGCTTACCTATGTACACAGCACATATGCATAGGTTATATGATGTATTAATATTTTTATTCTCAACCATGAAACAAGTCACCGTATACCATTTTGGGATCTGACTTTTCGCCGAAACACCGTGTACATTGTATGCATGCCTATTAATTAGGCCAAGCAATCGACAAAATGTATGCACTTAAGTAACCCACCTTGGGGGTAGTTGGCGTGTGTTTGATAGGCAGTTGTGGTGTGCTGTGCGTAATGCTTGTCAAAATTGAGAGGACTTGTTACATTCATGCATAAATACATATGAGCAAGGATATCTAGCATGTTAAAAAGATATGCCGTGGGTGTATATATGTTTTGTGCAAATTTAAAATACATTTTATAATACACGGTTCAAGCTATCAGTAGCTTGACTTCGCACACGCATCATTTTAACATGGGAAACACGCAGTTCGTGGGATAACGCTTTGCGCGTGTATATGCCATTGTGTTCCAAAAGGAAAACTAAAATTGCTTCAGGGTCAAATCAATATGTAGAAATGAAAATATCTCAATGTAGACGGGAACGATTTAATATATTTTAAAATGAAAACATGGATTTTCTTAATGATACGTCAAGAATTTTAAATGAATGAAGACGTGCCAATTGTCACAGATATGCACTACTTATCATGGCAGTGTGTTTGAGTAATTCCAAAAGTCAATTGATTTTATTTAATATTGCTTAAAAGTAGTGGGACTGTTAAGTGAGTCAATGCACTAACACAAAAATCCTACTATCACCATTCAGCAAAGTAAAATTTCATATCCATAAACAAACCGGTTCGGTGGTTGTATTTCCTCTCGACATGAAGCAATAAATTCTTTCGTAGATGACCAAGCTTTTGACTTGAGGCTAGTCGCAAGAGTAGTCCTCGTTGTTCCAAAAGGTAAGTCACGCAACGCTAAAAGCCGTGTGATCAACAAAAAATACTTAAATCCTTTTCCCAGCGTAAAGCACTCTTACACCTTGGCATACTCTTGTGGGAATCGCTTTTTTCGGTTCACACACGACCATTATTACCTGCATGTAGTAGTACCACTGAATGTGTGGCTACCCAAGTACAAATGTGCCCAAACCCACTTTCCCTGCTCAATAAATATGATTTCCCCAACGAAACTAATAATCATAACGTGAAAGAAAAGTAATAGCTGGAGAGAACAAGCAACGGGTAGTTTTACGTGGCTGACCAAAAAGACCACTCGTGCATGCCTGAAAGACCGTCAAAAAGTCAAAATCCTTGCACGAACAAACGACAAGTGGACGAACGCATGGCTGGTAGTTATGTAAGTGTGGTGGTGTGGCTGGTGGCTCTTCATTTCGACTTATGATGTACACGAGAGGAAAATCTAAATAAATACTTTTGTTGCAAAAACAACTTACCTTGAAAAGCGACATGGTGAAATGCTTAGTGGCTCCACATGCTGTTGGGAATATGAATTTGATAATTTTCTTCTTGAGGTCGGAGTGACCAGTGGGAATTGATTTAGGCGTATGGAATATCAGGAATGTGTTCTACGTGTTTGGTCTCAAAGTCTAGCAATAAGTTAGGGTTTATGGTATTTTGTGTGACTTTCATATTTTTCCTTTAAGTAAGACTCTACGGAACTCAAAGCGCAAGCAATAAATATAATGCAGCAGGCTACGAAAATGAGAAGAGGAAGGGAGAAATGGGAAATGTGCAGCAGTTTTGGGTGAACAAGCTGGGTGAACTATTTCTTAGTAAAGGGAGATGTGGAGCAGATTATTGTACTTCTGTAGGCTGATGCCCGAAAAAGTCTAGATATTCGTATCAGCTTATGCACTATGCACGTATTTGTTATTTATGGGGACTGCGATACATGATTTATTTTATGGATTTTCTCTCATAAAATCCAACGCATCCGTCACCCACTTTTTGTTTATAGCAGTGTAAATTCACACTGATAATTTTTTAAAATATACTGCTTAAAATAACAAACACGAAGCACTGACACAACTAATTTCACATTTTTCAGATTTCATATCTCATGTGGTTTACTTTTCATGCTGGCTATAATTTGCTAAAGGTAGAAATGTAAAGTGTCTTTTACTGACAAGGTAGTAAAGGGCAAGAATTGTGGTATGCATCGTTGTGATTGTGGAAAATAACTAACTCAAATTAAAACACTTACGGCCTTGGTTCAGTTCAAAGTTAAGTGCATGTTTGGCAAGCAAAGGAAAATAAAATGCTTGCTCTGTGTTTTAAGAACGGAAAAGTGGTTACATGCATGTTTTGACTTTCCCGTTGTTCTTCAAAGTATATTTCACTGGAACCATGTTCCTGTCACGAAACACAAGTAAAAGAATTCATGAATATGTATGCTTGTCTCTTTTAAAATAATATTTATTTCGCACGCTTCCAACGGACTAGAAGCTGTGAAGTGAAAAACGCATTTTCTTCTTGAAGAAACAAGGTACGCCAATTTATAAGCAATTAACTTTTGCCTTTCTAATTTGATAACTTGCTCTAGATAAGGTGGATAGAAGATAAGCTAAGTAGGAAAAAATTCTTGTGAACTTTTATGCGTACGTTTTTTGTTCAAGTAAAACCATAAGTAAAGTTGCGCATTATATTTTTGTTACTTTATTTTTCTTTTGCTTCATTAAACTGTCAACGCATTAACTTCTGCAAAAAAGAGCAATTTATCTGTGGTAGGGAAAAAGGAACTATTGTTCATGTTCATTTGATATTTTCTATCGTATCGACTACAATTAATATTTTTAAAAAATATATCGTAACTGTTGGTCCGTTAAATCATGGTCAAACATGAATAAAACTTTTCACTCTTAAAAGATTACAGAGAAGTATTAACGTGGAGAAAAATGTGACTTAGATAAGACCAGCATCATTTATATTCTACATAGAGTACGTTGAATTTTATCCTATTCTTATTTCACTAATACGACTTGGAGAAAGCATTTATAGATAACTTGCTGTTTTTTAACATTTTTTTCTTCTACTTTAACTTACACTTCCATGAATGTAAACTAGCGAGTGTAAGTATATGCGTGTGAAATGGAAATAACATCTTATTTCCTAACCCATTGCCAACATAAGTTGTTATGTCGCTTTGATAAAACTACGCCTCAGGTATCTCGCGCTTAATTCAGAGGCGACATGAGCATAGGATATAATGTACTATACACATTATACCTAGTTGTAAGTCATCGTTCCGAAAGTATTTCAGGACGTGTGGTGATGAAGTGATATTCAGCCTATGATACGTATTATTACTACGTTGCAGAATTTTTTCACCTGAACTGGATTACGAGATAGAAGCATGTAAAACCACTTCCACTGCTTCGGGTAGTAAATAAAAAGGTTGAGCAACACAACACCCCTTGATAAGACCCCACATCTCATAAACTTTTCTTATAAAACGAGCATTTCACCTGACCCAATTTTTTCCCTTCCATTATTGCATAAGTGAGCGAGTGGAAATACTAAAAATTCTTAGTGCACACAAGAAAGCTTCTTGTAAATGGATATGACGCCTGTCGTCCTAAATGTATTTGACATTTTAGCTGGATACTGTTATAACTTAAGTTAGTATTCAACCAAGTTTTGGTTTCACTTCATACAGGTTAATTTCCAAAAAATACGGATAGAAAACCCCACTTTTTCTGGAATAAGTAAAAAGTTTCACAAAAATACATAATCCACAGAGTGCCTCTTCACATGGAAAAAAAGAGGGACAAAAACTTATCTACGCTAACAATCCGGCCGGATACAAGTTAGAGAAACCAATAAAACCTCCTGCGTCAAACCTGATACACCTAATCATATCCATAAATCAGAATGGACATAAAGTGGCAATGGCAGCAAGCGACCAAAAGGCAGACATAATTCGGTTGGTGATAATATTGATATTAGGTGGTTGCTCGTATGTACATTTGTGCGATTCCATTTCAAGTAGCATATAAAACCCCGGTTTCATTCAAGACTGGAACTACCACGTCATTGTTTTCTCTCATTCTTTTGGATATCTCTGGTTGAAACTCTCTCAACCCTGCTTTTAATGCCCCAGCGTTTTACCTGTTTTCAAAGTCAGAAAAACTGGAGGGGAAATATATAGTAAAGAATTATGAGTCAATGCTATGCATTAATGTTCAGAATAACAGCATTTTATCTTTTGATTTGTTAGATTAAAACCTCAACAAGGAGTTTATAAGCGGCTCTAGATAAGCCCAGTGCTACCAACTGGAAACGTCGACGATGCAGAGTTGGTTAAAAGAATGCTGTCTTCCTATCCAACGTAAACTCATGTATGTCTGCAATAAACATGACGATCCGATGTCGCAGATTTTTAAAAAATATGGGGAAAAAACATGTCGGAGAAACAGTTGCCTCTAATTTAGGCTACTCAACGTAGCAGAGAACTGAATATAAGCTAGGTTCAAGGTTCAACCATAGCATCTTATTTTGTCGTTATCTTTCTAGCTTGCGTATGTTTTGCTGATATATCAGTCAAAAAAGTTTTCTTTCAGGCTAAAAATACTTCACGTTGTTTTTATTTTAGAAATTTCGTTCACTACACTGAACCTACTTACTACCGAAACTTTCTTCGTGGTATTGCACCTGCAATATAACCTGAGTGAATGCCACCTCGATAAAAAAATCCCCTAGAGATTCATGCTCCCGATAATACCGGAAAAACTTATTACTTAATTTTTTAACCGAGAAGGGAAAACTCGTTCCTCACTTTATTACTCAGACACTCATTCATATATAAAAGTTGGAGGTTGAGTACCAGCTAGGGTTTATTGTTTACGCTACGAGGAAAAAGATCGCTTATGATCTTACACTTTTTTCCCCAATTTTTTACTGAAACTTAAGGAAACTCATAAAAATTATTTTGAGCAAGAAAAACCAAGCATAGTGTGCATGTGCTGCTATGAGGGATGATTCGGAGGGTGGTTAATAGATTAATATTGGGAGATTTAAATATGTTTTAGGATAGCTGTTGTTTGTTAGTTTCAACTTTTGCAGCTGCGCGCAGTATCATCAGCAGAAGTCAATTAACCTCTGCACACTATTTCAAGCACTGGGACCGCAATCGCTTTGCAAAGAAAGAATTGACATTTTTTCATGGCGTTTTTAATGTTGGGTCATTTTACCACACGTAATTTTATCTTAAGACTTAATATCCTAGTTAATATTTACAATGTTACAAAATATATACCATTATGTGGAATACTTTGTAAAAGCATATATTTGTATGACCTCACCTCATCACAACGCACCTAACGCAAATCTCGTGTTTACGGCAGTGAACTCTCATTCATATCTAACTAACATCGCTTATAGCACGCAGAACTCTCCCAACAAATACGAACACATGCCATAACTATAATTGAAATGCTGAGTGAATGAAACGAAGGGAATTGTATGTTGCATCCGTTGCATGGCCTGAGGTGGCTGCTAGCTCTCCAACTAGCGGTCTGTACCGACGTTTGAAGATTGTAATTGCGGAAAAGTTTGTGACAACCTTTTTTCTGTTCTTTCGTACTTTTTCCTACTTTTTAGATTACTGCGTGCACATTCTCCTCTTTTTTTCTCTCGTCTTCCTTCTCTTCCGAGTAATCCATCAAAATTAAGTGTCATTATCGATTACGCCAGATATAGGCGGATAGGATGGAAGGTCGTTTTTCCCATAGAGCTTTTTTTCACTCAACCCTCATGTTTATGAAATGCGCTCAAACTCTTACTCATACGCTTAGATAAATGCTGAGAAACTTTTTGGGAAAAAATTAACAACAAATTGAGGTATACACTCAAGGAAGAAATATTGGATGATCGTGCTTCGTCCTCCTTGTAATTTTACTTATCAGATTGTGTGCACAGTACACATGATATGCTTATCGACAAAAATCTTATCTATATGCATCATAATTTTAACCACAAGCTACTCATAATCAGTATTAACGTATTTAATTTCAAATAATTTAAAATCTACAATTTAAAAGTACTCAAACTTTGATTTTGGACTAGTTGGTCGAGTTTTGTGAGGTGTAGCCGCTTGAGGGTACGATCTTGGGCCAGACTGTTCCTTCGTCTTAAACGTTATTTTTTTCTGACCAGTAGTTGACGAGTATGAAGAGGATGGAGATGCATTCGAAGCAGAAGTTGAGGTATTACGGCCTGACTGTCCATTTTGATTAGGATTTCGTTGTCCTTTTACTTTCTGTTTTTTTACAATCCCGTCGCTGGTTATCTTTGACTTTAGAGAAGACAGTTCAGTTTAGCTGTTTCAGTCATACTTATATCTATATCTGCATTTGGAAAGTTTACCTGTGTCTGGTGGAGCATATCTCGAATATCTGCAAGCGTAGGGATTTTCTCGTCTTCAACGTTATTACCACTTGAGCTGTTTGTCTTACTGGTGATGCTGGAGTCATTGGAGTCATTGTTGTTATTGCTGTTATTTGCTGTTAAACTTTCATTTTTTAACGCTGCCGCCGCTATAGCCTCCACCCGTTTTTTGTTTTTTTGCTCGTGGAGAAGTTCGCGAAAATATGTTTTGTAAGGTTGAAGCATCAAACGCTGTTTAGAAACGTCATTAAACCTCCTTCCTTGAAGATGTTTCAAATCCGATTCTAAACGTGAGAAAGGGATTAGAGATGGCGGATCGACGTATGGAATATCTCGCTTTCTATCTGGACCGTGCTCAATTGTATCAGGGTGAGTGCGAGGGCCGTAGTCCAAAGGAATTACTCGTATATTCTCAAAATCACGCATGGACGGAACTGGGATTTCCCCTTCAATTACTTTATCATCGCAAAAGAAAACCTTAACGTGGAATTCCATAGAAAAGAACTCGATTTTAAGTAAACATTTGGCAGTAATTAATTTGGCAGTAATTAATTTGGCAGTAATCACTTTTAATGATGTTTATTACCTGTCGTAACTTGCAGTTGGCGTAAATTTGAATTCGGATCGTCTCTACATATGATGTTTTATATGTATTCTTCACCAAATCATTAAAATTGACATGAATCTCATTCCACCCTATTTCCAATCTCAAAGGGACTTGACACATGAAAGAAAATTTTTTCAGTGAAGATGGGTTATACCACGTGGCAAAGGAGAATCTTCGCCTATAGGCGTTGCTATCCATGATAAGAACGTCAAAAGCGAAATTCCGCCTGTAATTTTTCATCGCTATAATCAAATGCGGCAATGTGATGTGAAGAGCATTTAGAGCAGATTTAGGCGCACTGATAGAAGTTCCCAGATTTGTTCTTGGATTTGACAACTCGAGCACGTGAAAGGAACGATCTTCATCATCTAATCGTCGTTTGATTGCACCTACTCCACCCTGATATTTGGAAACTGATTATAATTTCATTTTTTTGGGCTAAAGTTATTAGTATTAAGTTATATTTGCATTACACGCTTTTCCCATATTCCTAGAGCTCCCTTTTCTCCAGCGTAAAATAAGGGAAAGAAAACTGTGCTAGCTTCAGATGTGGTCACGGTTGTTGCAGGGTTATACATTCTGGAATTTGATGGTGCCCTCGGAAGCGATCGCGGCTTTGAGATATCATTCAGCATGCTCCTGTACGCCCGGACAAAGTCCGACGTACGTTTTTGCGAAAATGAGCTCATTTGACTTGTT
Source organism: Sinodicranocentrus sp. ZH6 (assembly GCA_027743935.1). Taxonomy (NCBI): domain Eukaryota; kingdom Metazoa; phylum Arthropoda; class Collembola; order Entomobryomorpha; family Entomobryidae; genus Sinodicranocentrus; species Sinodicranocentrus sp. ZH6. Next base: position 20,822 of record JAHZNA010001573.1, read on the forward strand.
ATTGTTTTCCTAAGGTGAACTACCTCATTTCGGATACGAATTACACAAAAAATTTAATGCATATGGGGTCCACTCTAAAATTTTGATTGATGTTTGGGATATGATGTGATTAAACGATTAAAAGCATTTTGACAATTTAAATCTTTTTCTAACTGAAAGGAACTTAAGGCATTAATTAATGCCTTTCTAGAAAAATGCCTGATGTTGGGTCAATGTTGTTAGGGGAGTTTTACTCATGATAACCTCTTGCCTGGAAACAACAGGCTTTGGAGTTCGGAATACAACACTTGAGTGACATGTGTGGAAAACTACCATTTTTCGATACATTTTCCCTCAATATGCTCATGAATAGTCGGCGACATAAGAAAAGCTTACAGATATGCTTTTTCTCATTCCCACACTGATATGTTGTTATAGCGCAAAGGCGCAGTATTAAATAGTTTCTACGCTCACTAACCAACTTATTGGAGAAGTGTGAACAAAGAAAAGACTTAAGAACTGTTATTACATGACCGGTGTCATAAAAAGATTTCATCTGCCAGCGCCAGGAAAATGGATGGGTTTGTTTTTCTAGCTGTCGTTGCTCATTCAATAAAGAACCAGAAATGTATGTACAAACAAGATGTGCCATGTATACTCCTTTTACTCCTTTACTTTGTCATTTATATTGCATACCGACATACATATATGAAAGTAAAGAGACGTGTTAGGGAACCTCTGTGATCGAGTTAAGCTTAACAACTTGTATACGATAACGCTCTAGGAAATCCACGTTTTGTATAATTCTAAAGAACACATATGAAAATAGAAACCACCGGAAAAAGTGTTGAATCGCCTTCTCTTAAATTATACATATCACTAGTGTATGTAATATATCTTGTCGTCATCTTTCCCTGTAAGAGATAACAGAACCAGAATGTCATGTACTTGCGTAGTTTTATGCAATCTTGTAACAAGAACTCACTTCATCGCTTAAACCCACGTGACAATTTATAAGAATTGATTGAATAAGACGTCCATTCTATCGATTTATGGGAAGCGTATTCTCCATCTCAAAAAGTCAAACCTTTATATGGAAAAGAGTTTTATTAAGATTTCAAAATCTTTTACAATATTCCCTGTCAATGACAAAGCGAGTGAAAGAATAGCCTTGCTTGCCAATCAATACATAACATTTGAAAAGCAAAGTTTGAATGATTGAGATATATCTGCAGTCCCTTTTTATTATGATACCCTCAGCGTCACACTGCTCTCTCATGAGTATCTTTTGAAAAAGGTCTTGATTAGTTACCCGAAATGAAAACATGGGACATAGATGTTACAACCGGAGGCAACAATTGCCAATACTTTCAAAAATGGTCACTGCCTCAATAGAAATGGTGACATGAGGATTTGCTGTCACAGAAGTGGATTTTAGTGTTTCTCTCCGTTCCCATCTCTGTGACTCAGCTACACTCACGTCAAGCTAAACAATTACAAAAAATATACATGTAATATAAATTCAACAATTCCGTATACGAATGTTTCCCTTCTCTCTCGTTGCCTTTCTCAGCTCACTTTTTGTGTGGATACTTTTTGAAGGAACGTGTGTGTAACGTAACGCTAGAACATTTGCAACAAGAGAGAGGAGAAGAGAGAAGAGAAAAAAATGTGAAGAAAAAGAATTGGAATCTGTCCGTGTCCAACGTGTCTACCAGCGATACACATGGGATTCAGAGATTGTTATTGTTATTATTCTGGTGGCGGTGGTGCTGCTGCCGTTAATATGATGTAGCTCTAGTGAGAAACAAGTTGTATTTTGGTAGTGATCCTGGTAAGGATAGTCGGATTCTCAGTTTTCTGAGTTAACTGAACAAAAAAAGGAATTTCAGACTGCTAAAACTACACTCGAGTTTCATTCCAAACACACACGCATAGTTCGTCGTATATACAGATGTCTCATATGGGATAGGATGACAAGCAGAAGACGGATCACTTGCTTTCTTTTTTCCCCTCTTGCGATATCTATAAGCTGGCTGCTTAGTGCAAACACGCATCGTCTTACGTTCCTTTTGACGATGTCCCATCTATACAAACAACTGAATAATATGTGCAGTCGGTGGTGGTGGAAGTGGCGGTGGCTCAATAGTCAACTTGAGTTAAACTAAACTCAAGTTGAAGTGTGTTCCGCTTTGCTTACAAATAACTTGCTTTAAACTAAAAAAAGTGCTTCCTGCAGAGAGAGATGGGCGGTTTACTTTTTATAAAATAAAATATTCTCTGTGAGTACATATGACTTTTTTCCACCGCTTTGATAATTCACAGCATTGACTTCTGGCTTAATTATAAAAGTATTAACACGGAAACCTGTTTTCTTCTTAGGAATAATGTTCCTTTTAGCTTTGACGTATAAAATATCAGGATGGATTGCAAATAAAAAATGGAGTCATTTAAAAAGTATAATTTTTCAGATTTATGCTTATACTCGGAAAGCATTCCATAGTTGGCGGTAGAGAATGAGTGTTGGAGCTTTGAAGTTTTTGGATTTCAATGCGTGACAAGAAGAATTGGTTCCAAGTTTTTTCTGAATGGAATGGGTCTAGTTATTATTACATTGTTTCCGTATCACGAGTTTATAACGGCTGCTGTCGGCACAACTTGATGGATGTGAAAGATCGTGATCCCATAGACACTTCACTTCCACCCGTATTTTTATTTTTGGATGAATTTTGACTTTGCACATTCTGTTTGTAGGAAGAGAAACCATAACTAAATCAAACAAAAGAATCGAGTTCGACTGAGCTAGTAGGATTTTGCACTTCACAGAGTAGGAATTTACCTGGTTGCCGAAAAATTTGTATTACAGTGTAAGCTTGTCGAAACTTGTAAAATATTTTCCCGAAGGCTAGTCATTCAAAATGTTGAAATCTAGGACTGTTTGGGTTCAAATATGATGTTACAGCGATGTTAAAAATCGTTATAAAAACATCTCGAATGTAGTACAAGAATACTATGACATGACAATTTCCAGTGTGAAGTAAAAATCTGGAGCATATTTCTAAAATACCGAAAATGAGGGGGACTTTTTGTTAAGGTTTAAACTCTGTTGTTCCTACGGAATATGAATGCACAGGGAAGTAATAGCCGATTCACAGAATTTCAATGCCAAAATGTCAGAGATAACTGACTGACCTCATCCATCATCCTCGGTGTTGGTTTAGATTAAATCCACCTCTCTCAAGTGAAACATTACACGACCCTCGTTTACATATCTGGACATCTGTTAATGAATTATAAATATTTATTTTTAGAGAAGCCCTTTCAATATTTTTTGTTGCAGTCCTTCTTTTCGTTTTTAATCACTAAAATATTTGTACTTTCCTACGGACATTTTTACTTTGAAGTTTTGATTCATTTGTTGGTCTATTCAACTTATTTTATTAGTGTCATTTTCGAATAGTGTTGAACTGAAGCTCAAAACATTTTTAATAAACCAAAATCACTAATATATGATTTTTTAATCAAATTTAACATCCAATAGGTCAATCCATGTTAAGGGTGCTAATATTTAAAAAATAAATCTGCTTCTAACTAAACTACTTACTAAAAGTACATAATGCATTCCATATTCCATTCTAGAAAGAAATCTACTCGTCTTTTTGTTTAAGAAATCTTTGTTATCGAAATTTCATTTAGAGGTTATATGCGACCCCTTTGGTGGTGTCAGTGCTTCTTTAGTGTTGGCAATGAAGGTAGAGTTCTAAGCCCTCTCTCCCATTGCAACAGTATATTTCACGACCAATAGGTTGAGCTGCACGCTAGCAATCAGGCTTTCGGGGTTTTAACTTGTAAATACGTGTACCTAACACGTAGTTGTAGTTATGCACACATTGCATTGGTGAGATTTTTCCTTAGGATTAAAAATGAGTGTATCAAATCAACATGAAATCAAATGAAGATCGGTAAAGAGATTAGTCTCGTATGCATGCCGAGAAGCATTTTGAAAATGTACTTGAAAATCCTGAGCAATCAAGATCTTAAAAATTAAACCAATTTGCCAGCATAAATGCTAACAATTTGCACCGAAATGACCAACTTCGCACAGTTTTATTTTGTTAATCAGTTATACTAATATTTACGAAGTAGACAAATGTGCACTTAAATTCAAATTAATGATAGTATGCAAAAATATAGATGTAATGTAATATTTTATGCATCCACATTAAACTGTTCAATTGGACTATATATGATGCTCTGTTCAGCCTCTATCGTACATTCCGTGTCATCCCGGGATAAACCGAATGATAGCTAAAGGGGTTGCACTATCAAGTTTCAGTTTCATTGTAATAAAGATATGCTTGCACACACTGTGTAGCACCCACTTCTTCACCTTAAGTATATGTTTTCTCCAGTGATATCCCAATCCCTAACTAGATTTTCATAAACGGTCGTAAACAAGCAAGTGATGTACGGTAAAGTACGCAAATACGTTGAAAGGCGTACAGGAAAATGTGAGAACAGTGCCCACACTGTGTGCGATCTCATAAGAAAGATACCTTTTAAAACTGACACACCGAGCATGGCATGGCGTGGTATTGTATCGTAACGAATAAAGCTCCGCATTGTGCTTACTTATACGTAGAAATAGACGAGTAAAGAGCATATATAAAGTGAATCAATCTAGCCAATGTCGCTGTTTCCACAACCGCTGAATGTGGATTCCACTTCGTCAGTAGTAGCAGTAGCTCTCTTCTCTAGCTCCAGGAGGTTACGGCAAGCCAACTTGACACCATATAAACAAACCATAAATCTACCATTAAAAAGACTGCAGACGTCTCTGTGGGAACTCAATTACATCGTTTTAACCTTGATTTACGACACCCTTTTAGGTTTTTACTTGTACCGTGTGGGTGCTTTGCCTTTTTGCTTGTGTGGTCTCCTTCAAAATGGGTAGGTAGCACGTACACACGTCCATGAACCCGCAAAACTTGCGCTGAATACTGATATAAAGATATTATTCTCCTTGTTTTACTTCCCACCTAATTAATTAATCGACGGTGGAAGTGGTTCAATTTTATTTTTTGAATGGGAAGAGAACGTCCCATTTTTTAATGGCCAATGATGAAACAACTAATAGGAAAATGGATATGCATAACTTGAAAATGGCATTTTTACAGAACACCTTCTTCAAAATTAGGTTTCACACGGAGTGTGCTCCAAGTTGTTCCTTTTCTACAAAAAAATCTATCTGAACTTTCTTTTTCAAAAGAGAAAAGTAACATATTAAAATTGTGGCCTTGTGGCATGCATCCCCGAAACAATCCCGTTGAAGCAATGTATATTTAACTGAGACACGTCGCTGTACTAACGATAACTTTTATTTTTATCATTCTTTTATAAGGACACAGACCAAGTTTATTTTTCTATCTAACTTTTGCATTGACAAAAAAAGAGAAGAAAAACATCACATCTAAGGGAATGAGACTGCAACTTGTTCCTAATCTTTCTGCCGCTTTTTTATTCTTTTTTGTCCTCTTACAACCATGTGGTGTTCCAAGCCTCTCATTGACAGATCGATATTGGGTTGCGAAGCCATTATGTAAATGATTGCAATGGGGAAATGTGGTTCTTTTCTAGAGATTTTCCATGAACCTTCTCTCTGGATAAGTATGCATATATACAAAAAAAACTCTCTTCTGCCATTTTCACTCAGTCAGTATTTTTTTCCTAGGTTGAGATATAAAATAAAGGGGAACATTGTACGTAATATATACCGCCTCTCTGGTTGCTCTCTGGAATCAAGCTCATTCCCAAATAACTTACCAAAAAACCATTTTCCTTCTCATCTACATTTTTTTAAAGTGGTAACACAAATACCCTTACTACTATGCCAATCGGGGTGTATGTGCTATAGTATCACATTCTCAAGTAACAAGAGCGACTTCCTCTATTTAACTCACTTTATTCGGTTCAGGGTATGGATGGAGAAGGATGTTAAAGGGGATTCACACAGGAAGGATGCTTACTGCAGAGGGACGGTAGGTAACATCAAAGATCTTAAACCGGAACTTACGCGCTTGCAAATCAGGGATGTATGACGAGTACATTTTGTTCCAAGGGAAACTGGATAAGGGTGACATGCTAACTTTCACGGTTTGTATTAATCTCCTTTTCATACATAGTTTTGATACTTTGCCAGAAGAAAACGAACCTAATAAAACACGTGATGCTGGAGCACTTGTTATTGTATGTAGTCTCTTTTAAGGTGACAAATTATGGATTTTCTATAGTCATTTTTTAAGAAAATTATACCAACTGAAAGAATTTTAAATATTTAAATTAGGATAATAAAATGCATTGTAAATTTTAAACAGGCAATGTTGCATTATTGTCAATTGATTTCGTTCTGAGCCCTTCATCCAAAATGTGTTGTGCTTCATAAACTTATTTCTGTTTTTAAAACATACAGTTTAAACAGGATATTTAAAGAGAATAATATGAAGTAAAAATGAATATGCTCTTTGTTCTGTTATACAACAAGTTATAGCTCACATCATAGCACAACTGTATGCATTTTTGTGAGCATGTAATTTACTTTCCAACAGAATCGCATTTACCTCTGTTTCTGCTATTGTTGTATCACTCAAGGAAAGTGGAAAGGACTATGGAAAAACTTGCACGGTTGACTTGTTTCATTTCATTGTAAGAAGAAATGTAAGAGTTTTTGCCACAAAAAAAGATATGCTCTTTGTTCTGTTATACAACAAGTTATAGCTCACATCATAGCACAACTGTATGCATTTTTGTGAGCATGTTATTTACTTTCCAACAGAATCGCATTTACCTCTGTTTTTGCTATTGTTGTATCACTCAAGGAAAGTGGAAAGGACTAAGGACTATGGAAAAACTTGCACGGTTGACTTGTTTCATTTCATTGTAAGAAGAAATGTAAGAGTTTTTGCCACAAAAAAAGTTGTAAGTACATGATCCTTTGGTAGTATCACATATTGTGCATTGGTATGGTATAAATTCGGTACAAAATTTAGTTTTTTTTAAAGAAATGTGCTTTACCAAACTTCAGATTTCATTTCCACTTTCGAGGACGAAAGCTGACTTGAACTTTTTCGTTATGAAAAGCACACCAGAAAAAAGTGAGAAAAGCGAGTGGGGAAAGTATTTGGATAATGTAGTGTTGTATATGTTTTTATATGTTATGCGTATATGAAATGATAAAATGATAAAATTCAATATAATAAAGCTTTATGCCTTCCACCCTTTCCACTTCTGCCTTGAGTTGTTCAGAGAAAGAGAGAGTTTCTGGAAATTTTGGAGGAAACTAGTCATGAGCTCGAGTGTGGTGTTGAGTTTGTTCTGGTGTTTTTAAGTGAAATGGTTGAGCCTGTTTCACTGATATGATTCGATATTATTTGGGATTTGAGCAGACAAGCCAGCACGGGATTCTAATAGCTCCAGTCATATACTTTCATGGTGAATATCATCAGGAAAGAAAGTTTTCCAGTGCTCTTGGTGTTGACTCTGTTTTCCTCTACAGCGATAGAATACCTACATGCATCACTTTCTCGAGTATATTCATATAAAACGCAGTTTAGAGTTAGATGGTGTTTAGGCACATAAAAAGAGTTGTTCTACTGCTGCTGCCCCACTGCTGCTCCTCCTGCCTCTGATTTTCCTTGCTGAATGATGTGTTTTCAGATAAATGAGATCATATTATGTAATGCGAATGGCTCATGGTGTTTTGCATAATATGTGTTGTGGAACAAGAGAGACTCTTTACTCTTCCAGTCAGTTCACTAGAAGGAAAGAATGGGAAGCAGGCAGGCTTCACCGGATGAGTCGCTCTCACTCACTCTCTCCCTGAAAATGGAAATGTCTGTCTTTAAGCTGAAACATGCATAAAGAAGTTTTTGATGTTTTACGTAGTTTGTTGCAGCTTATGCCACGAACAAATGATGATTCCCCTTCTATCATAAAGCTTGCTTTTCCTCTCCTCTTCTGATGAGTCAAGAGGATGAGATGGTAAAGGAAGATTTTTGAAGGATGTGGATGTTAGTGTAGTGTTTTTAAATGAAGTGATTGTAATTAAAGTTGGATTTATTGCAGAATGAGGATAGCTTAATATGAGGATAAGACGAGCTTTACATATGTGTACGTTTTACTAGCTACATTGTTGGTCACGGATTCAATAAAAGTCTATTTGTTTATTGCGTGCGTTCTTATCTGAGTAAGTTTTGATAAGTTTCATTTTCATGTCATTCATTGCATTAATCTTTACAGATACACATTACATATAAGCTGATGAACTACTATCCATCCGATAGTTGTAGTTGGTTGGGAGTGTACATATGATTCGGTTCGGGTATCCTTATGCAGGCTTTTATTCTACACAGGAGATTCAGTTTTGGCGGGTCACAGGATGTTATCAACGGGAGATTTTGGATAAACCACAGGGTTTGAAATCGAATGAAGATTTCGTATTCTAGAAACACTTACGTAAATTTAATTATAGGTGCTACATATTTGGTTTCTCTGATTATGAGTTTTTCCCCCTAAGATTCACACATGGCATAGTTATAGACATTCCTATTATTCTTTAGCAGGGTATATAAATACAATGTAAAGCGATTCGTTGCAAAAATTACCTTACAATAATAGAGTTCAATCATATATAATAAATACTGATTTAAAATAGTTTCCATTTGCAGGATATTTTCCATGTGCATGCAGACGTTGTACTTGTTAAATTAAAACTACATGATTGCACTTGCACAGTTGCAAACTGCAGGATTTCATACTTACAAAAAAATGATTACATTTTTAAACAAAAAATTGTAATGTAAAAGTTTACAATTTTCATGGCTTAGAGCTTAACTGGTTTAAAACTTTCCATTACTAGTGACATTTCTTCTAGTCTATGAATCCTTGTATAGTACAATGCTACTGACTTGGGCGTAAATATATATTTTCATCTATTTTCGATTATCTGTTCACGGTCACAATCCTGTTTAGTTAATCCTACTACACAATTATTCTATTGCAAAACTGATGATTACCTAAAATAGCAGATTTTGTACAATTTTTGGGAGACAGGTTTATTTTTAATATAACGGGAAGTGGATCGAATTTATCAAATTTGACTAATTTCTCAAAGCTGCTAAGATTGTTTAAGGAATTTATAGTTGATCCTAATTCAATCCAATTCAGTGTGGTAGTTGTGTCTTTATCGCCAGCTGGTTTGTTAGATATTTTGTAAAGATTCATTACATTTAGTAGTTTAATTACCAAGTGTAGTTCTGAAATAAAATCTATACACGGTAATTACTTATCAACATAATTCTAAGATACATTTAGGTATAATTTAAGTTGCAGTATTAGTAAAAGTACAAGACATTAGTTTTAGTTTTAGCCTTATCTATCTACATCTATTCGATCCAAAGGCCAATCTTAAAATTGATAAATATGTTAGTTTAATTATGTCCCTATATTTATGTAGTTGTAGGTACTTACTATCTGTAAACTGTAATCTTACGTTACGATCAATGTACATTTTAACTAAGTTGATAATATTCTGGGGCATAGTCATTTGCAATATTGGTCAAGAAATTGAAATCTGACGAGGATGAATTTTCTGAATGATGATGGACACCGGAAGACGGGTCAAAATAACCGGGATATGCTTGAGCGTACGCTACAGCTTCACTACCAGCACCAACCACTGCTGGAGAATCATGTCCGTGATGATACGCACTTGGAGGAGTATTAAGATGGCTTTGATGAGTCGGATAACCCGACGTGGGATCTTCATAATAACCTGAATCGCTAGTTTGCTGACCAGGAAAAAATGAGTCAACAGGATCCCCAGCTCCACTATTGGCATAAGCATTAATAGAATTGGAAGTACTAGAATAAGGCGAATTATTTGAAACAGAATTGGAACCAGGTGCCGAAGACGAGGATGGGTATTCCACTCCAGGATGAGAAGAAGCGACAAGGGGACCTTGATGATTAGGGTAATTCGTCCCTGGTGCGATATGATAATATGAAGACATATTACCACCAGCATTTCCTCCACTTCCGGAGCCTGGGGTTGCTATAATGTGTTGGTTTTGAGATTGCCCTTGATTTTGCTGACTTCCGGAACCGTAACTTGCTCCTCCGCTAGCGGAAGAGTTCCCAAAATTGTTGTAATGGGAATAGCCGTGAGCAACAGCGGTGGCATTTGGACTACTAGACATCACTCCTGCTGGCCCATAGCCCGCTCCCATTGCAGATTCACGACATGTTCCTGCAGCTCCCACAAGATCTGTTGTTGTGGAATACCCCATTCCATAACCACCTGCTGTACCCACATTACCACCACTAGTGCTGCTCACCGTTCCACTTGAATGATGATAGCCACGATTTTCTGGTGGATAGCCACCACTACCACCCTGACCTGTGTAGTTACAATACGGAGTGTTTTCCGGAATATTTGCAGAGCCGTATGGGGCATATCTGTCTATTACATTATTCATCCCATTTTTCCCAGTTCTTCCACTACTGCTCCCACTTTGGTGGTGTTGATTTGGTAAAGTGGCTGAGACCGGGCTGCTTCCACCACTGCCACTACCTACAGTGCCGTGAAGACTACTTGCTTGAAACCGACTTGTCATCACTGAGATCCCATTCACGTACCCTTCACTTCCGCCATATTTACTATTCATTTGATTATGTTGCTGAGGTTGATGTTGTTGAGGATATCTTCCCATTCCCGTCCCCCCATATTCAAACGCACACATTACTGATCCTGCATTCAGTGTAGATGTTGAACCACCTGAGGATAGTTGGCTCTGAAGTTGTTGATTGTTATTGTGATGATTCTTGCTACCCCTTCTTGACTTCGGAGTCACGCCCGAAAGACAAGCCTGTTTATATTGCTGCTTCGTCATGTGACTCACGCCTGAGGTGTTTGCTATTTTTTCTAAAATTGGACTTTTCGAGTCCATCAATGGACTTTGATTATTGCTATCAAACGGATTGACAAGAAGATTGTGGCCACCACTGTTATTGTTGGGGTTGGTTGCGGCGCCACCAATCTTGCTGAGATCAGATACAGACTTCTTCACACCACCACTGTGATGGTCACTTCGGCTGATGATATTTGCACTTGAACCACCGCCGCCACACATTGGTTCAGTTTTGAGCACTACAATGCCACCATCGACTGAGGAAGAAGTACAGGTCGTTAACCCTGTTGCGTCTAAAGAGAGCTGAGATTGTTGCAGAAGATGGCTATTGTTCGGATTGCTGTCTTTGTAATAGGATGAGTTATTGTTGTCACTGGGATTCCCTAAGTTGCTACTGATGATGGGATTGTTATTACTACTATTGCTACCTCCACTGGATTTACCCTTACTGCCACTTTTACCACCATTGTTAGATGTAGAGGATGAAGTGATGCTAGTAGTGTTGCTTGCATTATTGCTCCCGGTTGTCGTTGCAGGGGATGCTTTGATGGAATTGTTATTGTTATTATTATTGAGGAGTTTATCTCCGCTCCCACCCCGCTCACTGCTTCCACCACCAACAGAAGATGAGGACGAGGAGAGGGTCAGAGGGGAAAGGGGAGTCATGAGATCGCAGCTTTGGCAACTTTTCTTGTCCTCTGCAGGAGAGCCAAGAGCTACCTTGCTGTTGCCACTGCTAGAGTCACCACTTCCTTTGGATGACGACTTGCCGTCAGATGATTTCTCAACGTCTTCACCTCCAGGGCTTTTGGTTATTGTCTGCCGTTTGTGTTTCATGCGTCGATTTTGAAACCAAACTTTTACCTATTCAATCACAGCAAAACAACGGCTGCTGTTAAGCTATTTACTTAATTAACAAGATTGCAATGAAAGGGATGCAAATGTTGGAGTAGGGAAGGAAAATCGTTTTATTATTATTAATACGAGCGGACAGTTTAGTATACAGTAAACTATGCTAANTTGTGTAAGCCGTTCGAAGTCGTCTGGGTAGGCCATTATCTGAAATAGGGAAGGAAAATCGTTTAATTATTATTAATACGAGCGGACAGTTTAGTATACAGTAAACTATGCTAATATTTGTCTCTTTTCAAAGTCGCCTGATTATTTCAAATTATTAGCCTCTCCGGATCTAGATAGGTACATTCATTGGGTACATTAACTAGTATTATAAAAACTAGTGCCGAATTAAATTTCAAATATTGAGCACATAAACCAATTCATTCAAAGCTTTAACTTTATCCGGATGTGTTATTCATGCATGCGCTGGTGTTCTTTAGAACCTATTAATCTTTCTCAGTTGTAGGTGTAGACGGGAAACAAACTATTAGTCAGTAAAGGGTTAGTCAGCCAGTCACTCATTGAAAACATTAATCTTTCTGGTTTTTGTGCAATGATATGCTGCATCCACAATTACCCTAACATGAATATTAATACTTATACTAGTAAAGGTACATATTTATCCAAGTGTTTGTGTTATTTTACAATTTTCGCGCTATTAGCCTGTTTTGAATAGCTAATGTTGAAATTTGTGTGATTTTTTGATAATGTGCAGTTATCAAAACTACTGGTTAGCTACATCCCCCGTAAAAAAGGATTCCTGAAATATTAAATTGTATTGCAGAGTTTTGCATGAATCTAATGAGTTTTTCCAAGAATTCATCAACATGATGAATATATGTATGTAGGACAAGGTTTCATTTTCTATATTAGCAAAAGTAGTATTATAATTATGCAGGAATAAATAGGCATGCGAGTAAAATCTACATAACCAACAAGGAGTTGACTGATACTGATATGACAAGTAAAAACTTATTTGTAGTCGTTTCTCTCATAAAAATGCTTCAACTCCCATTCTCACAGAACTGTTGCAGAATGTCAAATGTCTTCATTGAGAAGCCCCCCGTGCATTTACGAAGAGAGCATGAAAGCGGAACAAATCAAGCAGAAAAGAGGAATTCGTGGAAAAAACTTGCATTACATTTACTACAACAAACATATGCAAGCGCAAATATAAAAAAACTTATCCATCATCCTTTGTTCTCCACTAAAAATACAATTGCTTCATACACTAAACGTGTTGTCATCGTCGTCGACAGCACTCCCTACATACATAACGTATGACTTTTTTTCTAAACTCTACTCACAGCCAGCTCTCTCTCACTCAACCATCATAACAATTGAACAAGAGCGAGAGAAGTAAAAAAATTGAGTGAGAGAAAAACGGTTAAAAATTGTGCCGAGAGAAATTTCCTCACAAAAAATAATATTTCGCTTTTGCAGAGTGAACAGAGAGGAGTACACAAGCAACATCAGAAAAATGTGGTGCATCAAATAAAAAAGACAGGAACATCATTGACGGGCAAGTTGTTGGAATTGGAAAAGGAAGGAAAACTTACATATCATCTGCATTGCATCTCTCTCTCTCTAAAAGCAAAAGTCGGGAAGAAGCTTTCGGAACTAAAAAGGTTTATTTTTGATACTTGTCGTTCAGTGTAATGATTGATGTGTGCTTTCTTCACAGCTTTAAGCTCCATATTTACCGTGCTTCCCTTGAACAGCGAACAGTGTCAAGTGAGGAAGGAGTCCGAATGGATATTTTCATTTGTGGACCTATTATACATATAAGCACAAACATGATCAAGCGACAACTCAAATGTCACTTGCCCTAATACCTTCCTTTACCCCTTCTCTAGTGTAAAAAGCTTTACTTATTCACAGCCAGTTTGTCTGTAAGCATGTATGGAAGAAGTAGCCAGTTTTATGTAGAATGCACTTATCCATAGGGTTTTGTTGGGTGTCTCGTGTCTTCGATTTTTAAGCTTCCATCACCTTCATTTCAACTAGTTAGATTCTTTTTTGACTTGTTGTCATTGTCAGTGTGAAATGTTCAGGGTAGTCCTTATCCTACATAGATGTGTTTGTAGAGAGGTTATATATTTCCTATCGGAAAATGTGATCTATTGGTTTAGTATAGTCTGCAAAATGCAATGCATAATGCGTGTTATCGCTTTCTGATCCGCTCGATAATGCTTTTCCTCAGTCAATCAGCTTGAGAAGGAAAATGGTTGAAAAAAATGATGTCTCTATTATTTTTTCCTGTGTGCTACGCAGATTTCCATATTTCAGCTGGAGCCACTGTGACTAACGAATATGTATTTTTTTGAGACGAGTTGAAACGGCTTTCCTGTTTGAGAATGAGTGACATGACAGCTTTCAATCAACTTTAGTTCCTCCCAGTCAATTCCTATGTTGGATTTTTTACTCTTAAGAATGTGTCTTTGACTAGGGAGGAAAGGGGAAAAAATGAAGATATGGGGAGACGAAGCAACTTCTGTGTAGAGTTCCTTTTTGTTTTTAACTTTATGGAACATTCTTGGCACTTATTAGGACAGTTACATTACATTTCACTTCTAACGAGTTTGACAGCGAGAGAAGATGTAAGATTCGATTTCAGGAATTTATTAGATGCAAAGTATGGGTGTCGATTGAAACATGATTGATGTTTGGCTAAGAAAACACTTTGTGTGTATCTGAGCATGCCAGAAGATTATTCAATGGCCTTATTATTTTAATTGAGTTTGGGAGAATAATAAAGTACAGTACAGTCAAATATTTGTAGTCATGTAGTAAAAATGGGATTTTTCTTTCGATTTACAATGGTGAAATTAAATCATTAATAGATTAATAGAAAAGCAACCTATTATAGCCTAAAATGTTTGAATTAATAGATCTATTTAAAAGCAATGTTTATCGGATGAAACTATCCCGAAAAACCCCAAAGTTTTACCAACACATCAATACTACGTACTTGTGTAGTATAACAAGCAAATATACCACCACAAACGTACTTTTAATGAATTACTTATACCCATTATCTATTTCCTCATTAATTAACCTGTCAGCAGGTAACAAATCTATCGAGTATTGCAATACGTTCTTGAATTTCACTCAATGATATTTCGTCGAGTCGTATATGACCATGACGTGTCGATGCGATGTTGACAACAATGCCTAATATG
>JAHZNA010001574.1:0-15675 GCA_027743935.1 Sinodicranocentrus sp. ZH6
ATTATGGTCACGCTGCTTACCCCTCTAGCTTCCCTTCCCTGAAAAATTTTTGCCAAAAAAAAAATAGGCAGAGACCCCCGCGGGGGTCTCTGCCTATTATGGTCACGCTGCTTACCCCTCTAGCTTCCCTTCCCTGAAAAATTTTTGCCAAAAAAAAAATAGGCAGAGACCCCCGTGTCCGACAGTATCTTTGCATTCCGTCTCGCATATATTCCCACTGCAATGGCAACTGAGACAAAGAGAAAAAATGTCACTCCTAAACTGCTAGCCACAGGGATAACCCAATTTGCTACATAAGTGGGGGTTTTTGAGGTTGAATCATCGACAATTATTGGGGGAGGTCGCCATGTCTCTTTTTCCAGGAGTTCTAGAAAAACACGTATTTTTTGAGCAGACCATTTGCTCATGTAATTATTCATTATTATTACTACTTACCTGATTCCTTTTCGTAGTACATGGAAGAGTTGAATAAATATTTGTAATCTTGAATCCTCCACCAGCCAATTTGCCCAGTCACAGGGTCATCAAAAGCAGGACAAATGAAGTAGTTCATTTTATATCCTCCAGCGAATTCATTTACATCTTGAATGAATAATGCAAACATCTCATCTTGCTCACTTTCTTCCCTTGTTCCTTTTGCAAAAGATTTGATATCAAAGGTGACTTCAAGCTGAGGGGCGATTCTCTCAAATATTTTGCTCATTGCTAAATGTCCATCGAGTAAAGTTGTCATTTTCACTTTATCCAAAATATTCTCCAAGGCCACATGCTCTTCACAAACAATATAATCCAATTTAGGTGGAAATGATGAAGTTGAAGTTGTCAGCATTTGCTTTAACTGGGATGCACAATTTTCAAAACATATTCCAATCCTGGCTGTTTGCTCTTGTGTCAATTTCTGAAATTCTTGGGATTTCAACAGATCCCCTGACATGGTGGCGTGAACACGAGCCTCCAAATTGGTAAACTTTCTAAAAGTTTTAATTAACTTGTCCACATTTTCCCAGTAGGCTTTCTTGCTCTCCTCGATTTCCACATGAAGGCTGACACTAGTAACTGGACAGTTTTCGGGATCAAGACAAAGGGAATTTAATGCAGAAATAATTTTCTTAATGAGCTCAGCTTCCTTGCCCAGCTGGATGTTAACCCTTTTAAATTTATGAAACGTGAACTGGAGCATTGTCCCAATTTCTTGAGTGGAGAGTGAATTGTTTCCCAAGTGAGGGTTGAGCGTTACCCCAACAAAATCATCAAAAATGGGAATCCCTATTTTTGGAATTTCTTCTTTTAGAGGAACACAAGGGCGCAAGTGAATGTTGTGTAGGAGCTTAGGGTAGTTCTCCATTGTGGAAAAAACCGGTCCTTCCAATGTTTTAAGTTTGTTTGGAGGGAAAATTCTTCGCGTCCAGCCGGTACTCGTATCTGTGTCCACTGCGTTTCCAATGGTAACAGGTATTTTATGAAGTTTAGCCCAATTTGAAACCCCTTCCAAGACCTCATTCACTCGGAGACGGTATTCACTGCAATATAATTCCTGTCTCATCTCATTCCTCAAATATGCGTGTTTTCCGCCGACTGTGATCTTAAATGATATGGAAATGCCAGGAGAGTCCTTTGTCCTCCTTTCTCTCTCATTATTTAACTGATTTAAAGGATTGATCACATAAGTGGAAACGTACGACCATTTGTACTTATTCTCCTCCAAGTTATCAACATCCAAAGAAATCTCCCAAATCAGATGTTTTGTCAAGTTACGCTCCAAAAGAGAAGAGCACCAGGGAGGAGTTTGGATATCAAAAGTTGATCCATATCTAATGGAGTCCTCAGTGAGCCGGAATACAGTCAACATGCAGGCAAGGTTAACCCTTGAAGCTAATTCTTGAAGAGGGCCATAGTCTAAACTTGCTATTTCATCACTGTCACAATGTATTGCTACAGTTTCCAAAGCTACTCCTCCTAGATTAACTTTCTTCATGTAGTGGAGTTCTTCCAGGGTTGGATATGTTTGAAGACAAAGGGTCACACGAAGGTGGATTCCTTTCCATGAAGCGGTATTGCCACAAATGCATTCTTCCATTTCCATCTTTGTTATTTCTCCATCGTAATATGCTCTGCATTATAGTTAAGCACCTCCAAGTGTCTGAAATTTAAAAAAAAATAATATAAGAAATTTGTCTTGAAATGCTTTTATTTCAAAACATACGTACCAAAGTCAGTTTGCACCCCTCCAAAAGTTTTACTTAGCATTTGAAAGTCTTCAAAAAGAGGAATTGAAACGTTCCTTACAAAAGTAGCATCCGGAACTATAAACTCCCCAGGAAGTAAAATACTCTCATCATTAGTCGTCTCATTTGCAATGTAAACCACAAATGGATCCACGACCACAACTTTGCTGACTTTGCTTCCCCACTCCAAAGTGTAGTTGAGAAGCACTCGTCTGTAGTTATTAATCACGCTAGTTTCCCACTTGTCAGATATATCCTCAAATTTCACGTGATACGAGCTGTTGCTCGCGTAACTGCCTATGGCTTTCAGATATTCCTCATTTGTTTGAGCATGTTCACTCATCAAACTGTCAAACATTCCAAATGAGGGGAAAAAACTGGACGGAGTGAGTTTGACCAAGTAAATGAGAACATCCACTCGCCTCTGGATTTCCTTAGCTGGTAAACAGTCCACAAGAGGTGGACCGTGACTGAGACCCAGTTTCACGAACCCTTTCGTGAAATCTTT
Organism: Sinodicranocentrus sp. ZH6; assembly: GCA_027743935.1. Classification (NCBI taxonomy): domain Eukaryota; kingdom Metazoa; phylum Arthropoda; class Collembola; order Entomobryomorpha; family Entomobryidae; genus Sinodicranocentrus; species Sinodicranocentrus sp. ZH6. The sequence continues at coordinate 2,734 of JAHZNA010001574.1, forward strand.
AAAAAGCCACATTAAACCTAATGGCTCTGTTTTTATTGCCAATATAGGAAGACCTGGATTGCAGGATATGTTGTTCCAGTTCATCATAATTACAGACAAATGCTCATAGGATTTGTTCACTTTTGCCCGCATGGAGTCCGCATACTCCGGACGGTATCCGCCAGTAGCTTTCGTTGGTTTTCCCTTATTCATGATATAGGTTATCTTGGGCTGGTTATCAGCGCTGGGTCTGGTTTTCCCTCTGTGACAGCAAACCAAACTAACATAATCATACTCGCGACTGGCAAATTTTTAGATTTTTTCGGTGATATTTTTACCCTAGGGCAAGCACTATCTTCGAATGGTCCGACGAGCTTGTCATATTTGGAAAGTCTGTTTCCAGCAGATACGTGACATTGTAGAGCCGTTCCTCAATAAATTTTACAAATGGAAGGTCTGCACAAAAGTGAAATAAGTATGAATTATTGTGTTAAAATGAGGTCACCATTCATGTTAAAATTAAAATAAATTAACAATTACCTGTCTCATAGTAGAAACCATGAGAAGGCGGGCCTGTACGACTAGATTTAATTAACAGGTCTACCTTAAGGCTGGGATTTTTTAAAAGGTCGTTTATCGCTGTAGTCAAGTCGTAAATTTGGCTGTTGACGGGATTGTAAGTGGTGGTGAGTAGAATTTTTAAAAGGATGATATTCTGAAATATCCACTTCAAAAAGTTGAGCAGCTTCATGATTAAAGTTGCAAAAACTAAACAGACTACAAGTAGCTTATAAAAATAGCAGGTGTTGTTTCAGCTTATATATATTTTTGGATGTTCTAGCAATACCATTTGTTAAGAAATTATAGGAGAGGATATAATGGGTTTTTTTATAAAGATTTGGAGCTGACTGAAATTATTGTAAATATACATAATATATATTGTAATGGCATTTGCAATTCATTAATAAACTCGGTCAGCACATTGAAGGAAAATAGCGGTGGTTTTTAGAACCAAATAAAAATTGAGCAGAAAAAAGATTTTGTGCACATGTGAACAAGTCCTGAGATAAACANTGAGCAGAAAAAAGATTTTGTGCACATGTGAACAAGTTCTGAGATAAACATTTCAAATTTTATTGTTTTAAAAAGCAGCATGTAGCTTGAGATACCTAAAAATAAAGATTCAAATGCATACATGTATGTAATCAATCTACTGATTGTCATTAAGCACCCAAAAGTCTGACTAAAAGTAATGAAAATAGATTTCAAAAATGGTTAATGGGGAAAAATATTTCGAACAAACATTTCGGACATTTCAAACGGAAGCAAGAGTAGAACGTGGCCATATAACTTCTTAACAAAGTTTACTTGTTTCGCGTATCAGTCATTCTTTCCAAGTTGACAATCCCTATTAATACATGAGTATTTACCGGACACCATGCCGCAAGAGTATTTATTTTTAAATTGTCTCTAACCTAAAATCGAGAGTCCGATTTTTTTCAATGCTGAAGGCATATAAATTAAAAATATGCATGGCTTGTTAGTTTGTTGTTTCCGGTCACGTATGACTAATTCTACTTCAAAGAGTCATTAAACCGGAATGTTTTTCCATCTTAAAACTACTGAATTATATTTAAACAGCATTCAAAACGTATAAGTTTGGTTGTTTGTTTCCGGTCACGTAGGACTTCTGTTATTTAATTTAATCATTTATAGTCAATATAATTTATGTGTTTTGTACATTTAGATTCAAACATTTACATAAATAATATTCAAATCCCACAACAATTGTTTCGTCTTGTGGGTTTCTGTCAAACAAAATAGCTACTTAACTGAATACAATTTTATTGATTTCTAAAAATGGTAATTACGTCAAAAATGAATTTATATGTTGTTGCATCAATCTTTTTTATCAGTTTTCAGCCAAATCATGTTTGTCATGGTTATATCATTGACTTGAACTCTTTGTTAGTATAAAAACATGACTCACAAGAAAAAATGCTATTTGTGGGTTTATTCTAGGGGAATAATTATATTTATTTAACAAAGATTTTTCCTTGTTTCGTAATAAGGAATTGTGACTAATGAATGACTAAGAAATACGCTAGCACAGTTTAACTTAACATTGGATAATTTACTTGAGGTCGACGAATTTTAATTATTTACATTACCAATGGGCTGAAGAATGTTTTACACTTCACTCTGTTTTGAGCCATAGTCAATTCAAAAATTGCCTAAATATATAATATTTAGAATGACGACCAAAGCTATAAAACATTGCTGAACTATTTTACATAAACTATTTTATATTTATCTCGTCGAAAAGCATCAAGTGGTTTCAGAATGTTGTAGAGTTCAAGCATTCGGAAAAACTAATCGCTTACGGGGCAAAGCTACGACTTGGGCAAGGATTCCAATTTCAATATTGAATAACAATATTGATTAAGATAAGTTGAGGAGATAACATTTTTATTCTATAAAACCAGACCTGCCTCGACGGAACAATTGGAAGACGCTGCTGCGGTAAAGGCGCCTGTAATAATATTTTCAGCTGTAACTGTGACCACGGCTGTAGAAATGGGTATAGCGCAAGAGCACGAATATCCAGAAGCATTACGCAAGACTTGGACGTGTAAATAAAGCCCACCAGTTGCTCCTTTCTGGCCAATGTGGGAATAATTCTTGAAGTGTGCATCACTTTGCAAAAATTTTCACTATGTTTGATAAGAATGCCGATGGAAAATTAGATTATGAGGAAATGAATGCTATGAAAGGCGTTTCTATTTTGAAATTCCATTTTACACATTATTTATATACTTTTTATTGTTTTTGAATGAAGACCGATAGTTAGAACTGTGATTTTAGCCAACAATAATAACACATTTATATCTTTATCAATTAAAATATTAATTAGTGCATTCTCAATGGAAACTAGATTTAGTTTACGAAAAGTGTGTAAATACATTACGTCCACAAACCACATACAAGAACTAAATGTACACTACATAGCTTTGTATACCTCTGTTATAACATATAACTATAAAACGGCTTATAAACCTTAGTGTACTTAAACAGCCACATTCGAGCTTTAATTACAACTTGAGCCTGATAATGATAATCAAAAACCTTACTACCCAATACTTTTTGTAAACTCAACAAGTTAACGCTTGTATAGCTACATCAAAACAAAACAACAAAGTAGTTATTGTTAAATTACTATTAACTTCATATCACATTATTATAGAATTGCAATAGCTCTTAATATTCATGAAGCTAACTGTGGATAGATTAAAAGCAAAGTGTGAAAAGTGACTTGATCACTTCTAATCATCCCAACGTTATTTCATTCGCATACTACTCAATGCACAACATATTAACAAGGTGATCTACGCAGGTATTCATGAACTCAAGAAATGTGTCATTATCCACGGTAAAGAATGGATAGGTAATCTTTGCAACCAACGTTTGAAAACCCACAACCGTCTTGTAGGCACGTGACCTCTTAGCACTCAAATGTAGCATTGCTTTCTTAAAATCCTTTGAAGCATTAACCATATTGCCTGCAAAGAAACATTCCATTCGAGCCACAAAAGTAGCCAAGACAGCAAGCCCTACAAATATGGCTAAAATATGATATTCGCCAGTCTCAGCTTGTCTTATAACAAGAAATATTGTCAATACCACGCTAGCATGCAACAGTGCGAAGTGACATGAACATCTGAGTTTACCTAGAAATGCGTTTGCGCATATGCATAGGACTTGATTACATCTGTAAATCCACAATATCTGAGAGGCATCCATTAGTCCGAAGGAATTGGTAAGAAATTTATCCTTAGTAGTTATCCGATTAGGAGTCACAGCTCTCGTCCAATAGACGCAAGGTAAAGTTATCAAGATGACGGGAATGATGTAAGTAATGAAGGTGTTTGCAATTGTCAAGACGCTAATGCAAAGGATCAATGCTATCATGACAGACAATGGAGATTGCAAACTCACCTTGATTTCCAACATTTCCAGAAACATGTGAACCGGATCTGCAGGTAAATAGGTTGCCAGAAACCCGTAGAAAAATGCCAAGCCACTTACCACTCCAGCAAATGCAGCCAGAGGTTCGTATACTTTCACGGAATCAAGAGCATCCTCTAGTAATCTGGTTTTGTTCTGTTTTCGGAATGACTCTGAAAACAAAATCTTTTCATAAATATGTTGCAATTTTTAATATTCCAATTATTCCTTACCTTTGATCTTCTTATCAAGTTCGAAACAAGCATTGTAGAAAGAGGAGATTTCGGATTTCATTTCTTTCACAATCGACACCAGTAGCGAGCAAAAGCTTAGTACGAGAATGTAGGCGACAAGGAACGTAGCTGTAACACTTAAATTCCCCCTGATTTCTGAGCCTGGCTTTCCTCCATCTTCTGCCAATTCTTCTGTGTATAGTTCCAACAAAAGGAGGGATATTAAACCAGGAATAAACACAATCCCGGTATAGTAGCAGAGGACCCAGTTGTAGTACAGAAATATTGAACTTTCAACCGATTTGTTCTCTTTGAGATCCCAATGAATGACTGATATTCCAGTGTATTTTATAGTTGCTAAGCGCAGTTTAATATACCGTAGCATCTTATCTGTATACATTTTGAAAAATTATGTTGGAAAATTTTCGACGCAAGTTCTCTCACAGAAGTCTTACCAGGAACTGAAGGGTATTGTAAGGTGAAACCTGGGTAAAAGCTTACGTCAAAAATTGAGAGCATGATTAGGTATCAAACTAGCATCAAGATAACAATTAAATTGGGTTTTTAGATGAATATTTGCATTTAAAGTTGAATTTAATTCAAAGCCTTTTCATCTTATTGTAATCTTAATGGACTTTTTTCATTAAAATCTGAATTTTCCTCGGCTTTTTAATCGAATATAGTAGACTCAACATACTTGAAGAATTACAGCATTTCGAGCCTTCATTCATACTAAGGAAAATCGCTTTAAACTGGTATCCAGATAACAATGAGAATTGTATTTCTTATCAAAGTCGAAATAAGCGTATGACTTTAAAATTGAATTCCGAGAATTGTTTAACATTTACCCTTCGTAGTAGCAATCTGCGTAGTCTTTGAATTCGTTAAAAGGTTGCCTGAAATTAAATCCATCATCCTTACTAGCATCAAGATAACCATTTCTCATCATTTTAATTGCTATTTTTTCATTTAAAGCTGTAAAAATCAAGTAATGTTTGATGAGTTGTCATGATAAGCTGGTTATTAAACTTTGTCATTTTAAAGCCAAACCAAAACATTATGAAAAAAACTGATTAATAATCTTAACGATACATGCTAAGCATTGCTCTTTACCAAAACATTTTACCGACCACTGTGGGCATTTAACTACAAAAACACTTTTAAGAGAATAAATCCAGACATTTTAAGCTGCTGTTTACAAAACATTACAAGTTTGCATTCCATTTAAACGTCATTGATTGTCACATTAAATAATGGTTCGAATTTGAAATACGGCGTGATGCTTTACTTGAGTAAAGATTAAATTTAAGTAAAGAAAGTGACAAATTTTTCATCGAATACCCATAAAATTTATTTTCGGAAAAAACTTAATTACGTCAAAAATATATTCACACGTGAAATGGTGTGTCATTGGAATACCACATCCTTTTTTATCATTTTTCAGCCAAATCGTGTAAAAAATGCTTGTTTCATTATCTATGCCAATATTATAACATGACACACTAAAAACTATGTTATTCGTGGGTTTATTTCAAGGAAAAAATCTGTTTATTTATTTATTTAGCAAAGATTTTCCTTCATTTAGGAGTCAGGAATTATGACTCACGATCTTACGAATTACTAGGTAATACACGCACGCACAGTATTATATACTTTCAATAATTTCCTTGACGTCAATGAATATAAAAAAATTTACATTATACTGAGCAGCAAGGAATGTATTTAAATTTACTTTGTTTTGAGCCATAGTAAAGCCAACTTTAACCAAAAAAACCTGACATAAAAATAATTATATATGATGACGACAGTTAACAAGAGTTTGCTGACAATTGTCACTATTTTATTTTATCTTGTCGATAAGCACCAAGTGGCTTCAGAATGTTGTAGAGTTCAAGCATTCGGGAAATCTAATCGCTTATGGGGCAAAGCTACAACTTGGGCAAGGATTCTAATTTCAATATTAAATTACAGTATCGAGTAAGATAAGTTGAGGAGATAACATTTTTATTTCATAAAACCAGGCCTGCCTTGACGGAACAATGGGAAGACGCTGCTGCGGTAAAGGCGCCTGTAATATTTTTTGCTGCAACTGTGACCACGGCTGTAAGAAATGGATATAGCGCAAGAGCACGAATATCCAGAAGCATTACGCAAGACTTGGATGTAAACTATGACATAAATGAAGCCCACCAGTTGCTGCTTTCTGGCCAATGTGGGAATTATTCTGGAAGTGTGAATCACTTTGCAAAAATTTTCACCAGGTTTGATAAGAATGCCGATGGAAAATTAGATTATGAAGAAATGAATGCTTAGAAATGCGTTTTCATTTTGAAATACACTTTACACATTAATTACGCATTTTATTGTATTTGAGTGAAGAACCGAGAAGTTTACGGAAAGTATATTACATAATTTACATAGCATCCACATACCAAAAGAATCAATTGACTCTAAATGGCTATGCAATATGCATCAAGTGCCTTAATCTAAAGAGGTATATTTTATTTTAAATTCAAACTTAAGCTCAATAATCAATATCGTTTACCTAACTATCTAATATGTTTACAAGTAAACGCTTATAGCCAAAATACAATAAAGCAAACCATTATCGATAAATAAATATTTACTTTTGAAATTAAATAGTTCTTAAGATTCATGAAGCCTATACATTCTTTACCACTTTCTTGACTTGATTAAAACTTTGAAAGCTTGACATAATTTAAAATGTTATCATTCACTGTAACATAGCTCTTTATACAAATGAATAATTTATGATGCATATTCCATGAAACTATTTTTTCATATTATTACATAGTAGTTTATATATTCGGTCAACAAGATATTTATGTGACTAACTTATACGCTGGACATTATTACCCACTATTGTTTCACGTAACCCCCTAACGCTACCTGCGATTGATTGTGCTTTTTTGCGTATCCCTAACAAAATCTGACTATAAATGTGGCAGACAACATTTATAACTTGCAAGCAACCCTCTCTCTTAACTTCCAATAGTAAAACAATGATGGATAAAGTGAGAAAGAGAACAAGCCCTAAAAACACAACTTTGACATTTCCATCACTCAATGACATTGGTTCAGGTCGGTCCTTGTCTACCTCGGAAATTACACTTTCATTCCAAAAGGTTACTCTGTCCACCCAGTTTCTCCATAGGGGCTCAATTCCTCCTTCAAATAGTACTCGAAATTTCTGTGCAGCTCGATCATACAGTGAAGGGAGTCGCATGACAATCCATTGTTTCCATAATGGTAACAATTCATCCTTACTAATTGACAAGAATCTAAACTTGGACGATCCTCTTCGCCAATTTTTCTCTTGTTTTAAGCTTTTTCTTATTTTGAAATACATCTTTTTCAAATCCTCGTGCCCATCTATGTATGCCTCATTTAAACATTTAGATATTTTTTCTACAAAATACTCTTCGTTACGCATTTCTGACCAATTCTCAAACGTTGATGGCTTATTCACTAATCCCAGGATTTTAACTATTGAATCATAGAAGGGATTATTTTCTGCAAAATCCTTAATCCTAATTAGATTAATATCTATTATAATAATGTTCCAAAATACAAACACTAAATTGTCTATCACATGTGAGCCAACTTGAGAGTCGGTGATTGTGTTTAAAAATGTATACGATGCAGGGACAGAGTTTTTGTTGTACAGGGAAAAATTTCTCTCCACGATTTGACTAAATGTGTCATATTTGATGTTAGGAAGTCGAGCTATGAGTTGATTAATGTTTTCTCCCTTGTAACAATTACTCAGGATAATGCCCATCAACACCCAAGCTCCAATGCACCATCGACATTTTAACCGAAAATTTACAGACTGTTCAAGCAAGACTCCGAATGTTTTTGAAAGGATAATACTGAGATTGCCCATTTTAGACCTTGATTTTTCTTGAATGTTTTCTAAAAAGGTTGCAAATATTGCATGGGCCAAAACAGCCACACAAATTGCCACCCAAGATTGCCAACTAAATGCGGACACGAATCCTTCTAGAGATGCCCAACGCTGGGATAAGCTATTGGAACAAGTGAGAAATTTGATTCCGTCAACTTTTGTCCTGATGTTGGTGTGTATTATTATAAATGATGATACTATTATAATACCGGGAGCATTTAAAGAATCTTGAAAATAATCTAATGAGTGTACAAATGTGATATTTGGAAATAGCTGATTCAAGATAATCACATCTAATGAATATTCTGGCTGCCATTGTGTCAAATACCTTACATTTTTTTCTTTATGGTAGAATTGCCCTACATTATAAATAGTTTTGCTTGATATAATTTTCACAGCCCACACTTCCATTCTCACTTTGGATTTCGAAAATTCGTGCAATAATTCCAAGATAGTTTTATCAATGTTCGCGACCTCAAACCAGATTTGGGGTGTGTTGTTTGAAATGATGTGACCACAATGTCTCAAATTGATGATATCATAAGTATCATAAGTCCTGGTAATATCACAATCTTCTGTGCCAATATCCTTTACAAAGAATGTCCTGGCAATCGTCAGATTTGTCATGTTTACTTTCATGTTCACTTGAAAAATGAATTTTTTGACTTTTAAATATCTTAAACTGTCATCAAACATGTAATGCACATTTGATGGAGATTTGTTCCCTTTTTCGAATTTCATCAGTAATAGGAAAAAATCAAAATCAAATTTCCACCCATTGACCCATATCCCGAAGTACAATTTATGGAAGTTGAGCTCCCATTTTCGAGAATACTGATATTTCCATGATTTTTTGCAGAACATTGGCGCCACATATAAAACTGCATAGCATGGGAAGGCCCTCCTGCCATATGTGGCATTATCGTATTCATAATCATAATACACAGGCTTGAAGTACTTACTTTCATCACAAACGGCAAGGCTATCGTGGGAATATCCGTTTTCAAAGAAAATCTGAGTTTGAACGACTGGGAATGACAAGGGTTTCAGAGTGAGTTCATCTTCGGAGTATTGATTCTAGATTAAAAAAGTCTAGCAATATATATTTTTTTTAAAATTAATTTAAATTTCGAAATTTCAACTTACCCCAAGGTTAGCTTTAAAAATTTCAACTGCACATTTTTCAAAGTACTTCAATTCTGTTTGTAAATCCAGATCGAATGATTCTACTTTGTATAATATTAAAGCAAGAAAACACGTAGATACAACAAAATTCGACATTTTCACATAAACCTTGAACTTTTACCATTCCTTTCCAACAATTTTTGGTGCTTTAGTTTGAACTATTCTTTCTTGGTGGTGGCTTGGTGGACGAATAATAGTCAATAATTCTCAAGCAAGCATTTTAAATATCGATTCCACCCATAAAACTCATTTATTTAACGAGTTGCGAAAATACATGGTACTTCATGGAAAAGAATTGTGGCGCCAGTTCTCAGCACATTGAAATATTTGCGATAACGTGATAAGAAGTAACATGGAAAAATAAAGTACATAAATATGTATTGTATTTTATATACTTACTAGAAAGCCAGTTGTGTGCTAATCGCACAAATATTACACAAACATATGCACCGACCGAAGAGCAGGCCTTCGTGGTGGAGTCACGTGGCCTTGTCCTTACTGACTATCACTTACACATAAGTCGAGGGTTCTAATACCTCCTCCAGCTCTTGCAGTAAAAATTTATAGTGACCAAGTGACCCTTTCATGAGTATTGAGTTAGATATGGTTAAATGTCTTGTGTAGTTTCTTCTTCGTGCAACCTTTGTAGTATTTTCGTTCATGACAATAAGCTGTTCTAGCCAGCGAAGTGATGACTCTGTATTTGGGTATTTGTACCTGCTGTCTTAGCTCGAATTTGCTTATCTCTTCTTATTCAAAAAATAGATTCAAATTAGGTATAATTCTCATTCACTATTCATGTATTGTATTGCAAACTTTATTAACGTGACATAGAACAGTAAAATGTAGAAGAAATACATATTGTTTTCGAAAAAACGAAAGGGTGGAGAATCGTACTCCGAATCCACTGCTAAAAAGGCAAAGACATCTGCAGTGACTCCCACATCTGCGTCTGCTGTCGGAAAGAAGAAGAAAGGGAAGGACACGAGGGGGGAACGGGTATTTTTTTATGATATTTTAAATTTATTTATGCTTCTTCAATCCAACACCATAATCATAAATGCCTTTTCGATTATATTTATAGTTGGACATCTATGATAAAGGCTACTCAGCAGCAACACTTGCCAAACGTGTGTGTACCGAATATAGCAAGCACTTTGAAACTACGTGTTGTAAGTATGCTATTTATTAGTTCAAGTAATTTAGTAGCATCTTATTTATTACGCATTAATGTGTGTTGTGTTTATGAAGACATTATTAAAGTCATATTAACTAATTTTATTTGCAGTGAGGCTGTTTCCTGCAGATGGGGCGACAGCATACTCTCAACATCGTTTAATCCACTTTCCTGATTACTGGAAAAAATGTAAGAAATGCACTTACTCGACGGCTAGTCCCTCTCAGATGAAAAAACATTTTGAGACTAAACATCCTGGTAAGTTTATTCTACAATCATTAATGTTATCATTTTGAAAATATTTATGATATATACAATACTATTGTAGTCTTCATATTTACAGATGTAAAAGAGACGAAGAATCTCTACACCTCCAAATCCTTGCCACGCGGAGACGTGATTTATGTAAAAGGTTATTATCCAAATATATGCTCTTTCATGAAAATGACATTTATGAATCATAAATTAATTTGAAATATTTTATTTATGTTTTTTCATAGACTACATGGAGGGTAAACGTGCTAGACATCCAAGTGAGTTGGAGAAACTGAGGATGGTGAAACCAATTGCACGAAAGGTTCAGCCGTTAGTAGTGAAGAGGACTCCTCTAACAAGAAAGGCGAAGAAGACTGTTGCTCCAAATTCCGTTGCTGTGATTTCTGATGCCGAAACTGAACCCCTGGATGATTCCTCATCAAAAGATGGGCACAATTCCTCTCTCGAAGTCACTCAAGTGGCATCTCCACTCAACCCAGTGCCAGTCATTCCAGCTAACCCAGAAGAAGAAAAACTGCTTGCTACCATAGGACTCATTCCAGCATCTTATTTAAATGTCCCAGCAAGGGATAAGTGTGTCTACCGCATGGATTCTGTTTTGGCTAATGCAGGAAAAATATGCGAGGTCCATGTAAAAAATGCAGGATATGTTCCTGTACCTCTTAAACCAAAACACCCACTCATTTCTCATGATGAAGCGACTCCTGAGCAAGAATCTCTTCGCCAACAACGGTATGAAGTTCAGAGAATGCTCCTAAATGGCTATAGCTCTGAAGGTTATGTGGGACCTCCAGGTCAAATGCGTCCAGTTGTCGTCGACGCTGCTAATGTTGCTTGGGGGTGAGTGCTTCTTTCATATATTTTTCCCTATTAATTATGCATGTTTTTATTATTTATGATGCCACATTTCCATTCAATTTATGATGCCACATTTCCATTCAATTTATGATGCCACATTTCCATTCAATTTATGATGCCACATTTCCCTTTCATTTATGATGCAACATTTCCCTTTAATTTGCAGTTGGACCAATCATTGCAGAGCTAAGGCTACTTCGACTGGTGGACCTTTCCCCCCCAATAAGATCCGGTATGACCTTTTGTTTAGAGCAGCTTGCTATCTAGAAGGGCGTAAACTTAATCGAGGATGGCCATCCATAACATACATCATGCCTCACCAATATGTCTACGCAGACGATGGTAATATGATCCAGGATCCCGACTTACTTAAGTTCATGGCCATGTTTACGGTTGTGGTTACTCCGGCAGTACAAGACATATACACTGGGGAAGTGAAAAGTGTTTATGATGACATGTAAGTACCTCTTTGTTCATAAAATTACTTAATATATCATAAATATGTCCTAGGGTTGTATTTATGATATGCTATTTATGTTGTTTAGCTTTACATTACTGTACGCGCATGTTTTCGGTGCGATGGTCATCTCCAATGACAAGTTTGAGGATTTGCTTGTTCGCTTCCCGAAATTCAAAGAAATCGCATATTCCAGGTAAAAAATTATTTTTATTTATACATCATTCTTACTTTTTTTTTATTATTTCAGTGTAAAACTAGTAATATTATTCTATTTTGTCTAGACGAGCTCTTTTCCTTTGGCTAACAGAGGAGCTTTTTACCATAGGACTTCCCACAAAGGATGACAGACATAAGGAAATGCATGTCGAGGATATCGACCACTTCTTGTTTGATTCGGTTTTTACTTTCCTATTTTGATATTGTTCAATATATTATCTTAATTTTATTATGATACATTCTGTATAATATTACGTTTATAAATGTATCACGTTCAATACAGCCGTTGTGTATATAACCAAGCTTATAGATGTGTTGTATTATGTTTAAGGGCTGTAGTTACTATTTAAACCATATACCATAAAAAATATAAACAAAAACCCAACACCCCCTAGGGTCACGCTGCATACCCCTCTAGCAACCCTCCCCTGAAAAAATTTTTGCCAAAAAAAAAGGCAGAGACCCCCGCGGGGGTCTCTGCCTATTAGTATCATGCTGCATACCCCTCCAGCCCCCCTTCCCTGAAAAATTTTTGCAAAAAAAAATAGGCAGAGACCCCGCGGGGGTCTCTGCCTATTATGGTCACGCTGCTTACCCCTCTAGCTTCCCTTCCCTGAAAATTTTT